>JARSSU010028674.1:0-105786 GCA_029619165.1 Eurosta solidaginis | reverse complement strand
TTACAAGACCAGATACCAACGCAAGCGCGCTTCATTGAGTCCTATAGAGAAGAAAATGCAAGAATTTAGTTAATTTAGTATCACCATAACAAGTTCAAAATAAACTTACTTTGCCGCAAAAACTGCATGTGTATTTGCTGTGTTGGGTCACTTCCATCTTTTTGACCATTTTACGCAGCGAAGCGCCATAACGGGTACCATATTTACCAACAATTCCAACCTTCTTCGTGCGTTTGGCCTGAGTTATAAAAGAGAAAAAAAAGATATTGATTATTGCACTACTATAGAAAAAGTTGCCGTGTCAACAACGAATTAATGCACTTAAATGTTGTGAAATGGGTATTATATGCACTCATAACAATCCTTAAACTTCAAGGCTTATATTGTACATAATAATAATTTATTTTTGTTGCCGATTTTAGCGAAATAAACCGATTTAAGTATTCTTACCATCTTTAAGTTGTTTATGTCAAAAACTAAACCGGAAAGAAAAGAAACGTCACTTGAAGTTGGACGTGATAGTTCGATGACATTTGCACCACAAGAGCTGCCATAGTCCCCAATAATTGGAGTAAACAAATGAAACGGTTAAAATTATGGTCCAATAAACTTGTTTAACCCTAACGCCATAGTCGTAACCCTACCCATATACATAACCATCCCCCAATGTCCCAATGTTTGGTTGGCTATGGTATGTTTATGGCTTTAGCGTATGTTATGGCCCATTTATCGATTACATTGATTCCCATAAGGTAGGTTCGATCAGCTGTTTTATATGGTAATGGTTTTATGGTTATAAGTCACCATTAATTAGCCCTATCGTTTGCGACCAAGCAGGTATTAACCACTCGTTGCATGACAGTTATTTGGGTATCCAGATATCCAAACCATACTTCATGCATAACGATACAAAGGTGTATGCCTTCTACGACTGTTGCCATCTAATTAAGTCTATACGTAACACCATGCTTTTCTACCAAATTGAGACTGTTGATGGTATTGCGAGCTTCGATGTCATACGTGCTCTGTATGACATCGACAAGCCAAAACCCCAACTTCAAATTTGTCCGAAACTTACAGAGGTGTCACGTTTACCCGTCAAATTTTGATCGTTCAAAGGTTTTAAAGGCGGTACAAATACTAAGTAATTCTGTCGCGGCCGGCATTGATCTGGCATATAACCAAAATTTATTTGGTAAAAATGAGTATGTGAAAAGCCTCGCGAAGTCGACACTAAAGTTCGTAAAAAAGTGTAACGACATATTTGACGATCTTGATGCTAAAACGTTGACCTCTACAAATCCATTAAAATGTGCAATCCCCCGGATAGCACGAAGAAGATCCAAATGCTGAAAGGTTACGTTGAACATTTGCTTTCCTGGAGGGTCTTGCAAATAGACTCTGAAGGTGAGAAAAAGTACAAGTTAGTTCACTCTTGATGGTCTGCGACAGACAATTACTGCAATGTTGGTGCTAATTGAAGACCTTTTCGAAACACAAAAAGAAATAAAGTTTATTTTACCGGGAAAGTTAAACCAAGATGCTTTGGAAAATATCTTTTTCAGTATACGTGAAAGCCAAGGGATTAACACCAATCCTTCGGCGAATGAAATGCAATATATTGTAGCTCGGTTGATTTCTATGAAAATTCTGAGGCATCCATTCAAAACGAAAGACGGTAATTGTGAAGACGACCAGTACAACTGTCTAGATTGGACTCAAGAAGACAGTCGTCTTGAGACCGAAGAAGACGATAGACTTAAATTAACAAATGTGTCTGAAGATGATAAGAGTATGCTAGCCTTGAACGATTTTGATGTACCGAACGAAAGTTTCGTCAAGGCTAAGAACAAAGTAGAGGTACAGGTGGAGCGGTATTAAACAGGTTACTGTTATAATAAGGTACTGTGTTAACTGAAATGCGAAAAATGCACCAAGTCATTGACAAAGACTCAAAGCGAGCTCGCCCATAACTCGGAAGCGATGATCAAAGCCAAAAATTACAAGGATTCGAGTGATTTGAGGATTGTTAATCCTACCGACAGGGGGTTCGAGGTGTGTCATTTGCAAATTAAATGGTTTACTCAGCTTTTTCCTCTTCATGCACATAGGGTTGGTTTAAAAAGTTTGTTGGTGTCAATAATTCAAAATAAAACCGAAACCGCCTTTCCTGGATGGTTTTCCGATGAAGATGGATGTTTAAATCGCCGACTGCAATTATTGGATTTCCTTATTACTGATCTACTCTTTAAATATGCAAAGTGGATTTGTCATGAAATATTGGATCTCTCATGAAACATTGGCTTGTAAGAGGAAGCTTTAGGTCTAGGTCAGGGTACGGGTATACGCGAGGTTTTTTATTTCAATTTTTATTAATTTTTGCTTTAGAGCTTTCGTAATTTAATATGTATACGTATATACTAATTCTTCTTTTTAGTTTACAGGAATTCTGGACTTGAGCCTAGATCTCATTTCAGACATTGTAAGTTTACTTAATCAAATTAGATTAAGCCATGATTAAGATGAGAACGGGTGAATGGACTTAATTTAAACAAATTAAGTCTTGTGAGAAATGAAAAACAATTTCGCAATTCTTGTTCCAGTTATATTATATTTCATTTGGGTTGAACAATTTATAATATTTTTTCTATTCCAGATTGATCCTTTTCTTCTATTTTCAGTTTTTATTTCATTTCCTCTCAGAAATATATTTATAATAGAATTATTTTTTCTTCTATTTCAGATTTTATATTCATTTAATTGTGCTATATTTCATATGTTTTCTTATGCTATGTTTATTTTAATGTAATTAATATTTTTCTTCTATTTCAGATTTTATTAAATTATTCTATACATATTTCATGTTTTTATCTTATGTTTATTTTAATAATATTAATATTTTTTTAAATAAATGACTATTTACTAAATAAATTTATGATTTGTTATTTTTTATGCTTAAATTCTTGGTAAACCTGAAGTAAGCATCATGGAAATATTTAAATCCGAGTAATGTAGACATGGTAGTGCAGTTTTTGTTGTTGTTGTGGCGAAAAGGACACTCCCCGAAGGCCTTTGGGAGTGCAGTCAGTTCATATTTTCCATAAGAAATAGGTGCATAAATCTTTCATTTCGCAAAGTACCATAGTTCAACGATTCGATGTGAAGTCCAAATGATCAGAACCTTACCTCACGATTGATTATCTGGCGAACTGTGACAGCTTCCTACCATAGTATTGCACCGCCATTGGGCGGATGGTGCAAACATATATATTCTTTGCTGGCAAACGGTGCAAAAGGTGGTAGGGGACTAAGAGTCTGTGTCCCTGACCTACACTATTGCTGCCGGAAAAGAGGGGGAAAGAAGACGTGGGCGGGGCTGATGCTCGGCATTGCTCCCAGCTGTGCTACGGAGATTGTAGCTTTGAGTGGGTGCGGCCGTGGAAGCTGGTGGCGCCGTGGGGCGTGAGCAGCAGCGGTAACCCCATTTAGAATGCATATAAATGGCGGATGCACGTCCTTCCGTTCCAGCCTCAACCAATCGATTGTGGCAAATAAACAATTCGCTTTTATATCAAGTATGCGATTAGGAACAGCACCAAACGATTTTGTGGATTTCGTTTGAAGAGATCGGGGAGGAGTGATTGTGCCTCAGGTAGTAAGACTAATTGTGAAGTTGATGTTATTTATACTGATTTTAGTAAGGCATTTGATAAAGTTTCTCATTCTATACTTTTATTCAAACTTGATCGGTTAGGATTTCCTCCTTTGCTTCTATCTTGGGTTTCTTCTTATGTGAAGGAAATAAAACAAACAGTTATATTTAATAATTGTTGGTCTCGGTTCATAAACGTAACTTCTGGTGTTCCTCAAGGCAGCCATCTTGGTCCGGTTTTGTTCCTGTTGTTCATTAATGACCTTCCTAGTGTTTTGAAGAGCTGCAAGCCGTTGATGTACGCTGATGATGTCAAACTTGTAATGCCTATCCGCTCACCCGTGGATAGGGCATGTCTTCAGGCTGATCTGAATAGTCTACATAGTTGACTGGTGTAATGTAAACGCCATGTCACTAAACCTACCCAAATGTAAGTTCATGTGTTTTACAAGGAAGTCCTTTCAATCCCATGATTATGTTATTGGCGACTATGTAATCAAGCAAGTCACTAATTTTATTGATTTAGGCATTACAATGGTCCCAAAACTGGATTTTAAACTTCATATTGAATCTTGCGTGAAATGTTGGCCTACATAATTCAATTACCCATACGTTAGAAAAACTTTTTTTATATCATTGGTTAGGCCTACTTTGGAATGCGCTCCAATAATTTGGAATCTGCATTATCAGGTTCATTCTGACAAGCTGGAATCGGTCCAGAAACAATTTTTGCTTCTCGTTTTAAAACACTTACCATGGGATCCATCTAAAAATCGTCCCACCTATTGCAGCCGATTAAAACTATTACAGTTGCCCACGTTACAGAGCCGCAGGGAGATGCTTGGTGTCTTATTTTTGTTAAATTAATAAGAGGGTCGATAATTAGTCCAATTTTGCTTGGTGAAATTAAGTTTAACGTTCCCATTAGACCATCTAGAAATTTTCAATAAATTTTTGTAGCTAGATACATGCAGATCGAATTATGAAACGCACGAACCACTTCGCTGTTTATGTTATGATTTTGATAAATACTGTACAAATTTAGACGTTTGTGACTCGTTTCTTGGTATTAAAAAATAACTTTTAACTACATTAAATTTGTAATTTGAAATGAACCAAAGAACGCTAAACCATGATAATACTGTTCAACCCTCTGCTTCATATATAAAAGTACCAGCTACTTGAAACTTGTTTGCAAAATTGCGTTGTGATCATTACTTTTATATGTATGTACTCAAATTTATTCCGTATAAATTCTATTCTGCATAAATTTTATCTACTATTAATTTGCTTTATTGTTGTCAATTTCATAAATTATTATTTATTAGCTCCTTCATGAGCATGATTCAATCACAAGAGGTGTGCTCGACAGAAAAATTTTTTGACAATTGCGGCCATTTTGCTCCCAAATCGAATTGACATTCGTTAACTGTGTTGTTTCTTTGCGCATTTTCGAAAAATATTAGTATTACAAATAGGAAGCAATCAGTTTACAAATACCGGATAAGACTGAACTGCATAATTCCTTAGACCATTTTTTTTAATTTTATAGTGAATTTATTAACTATGTCTCGATCCATTAGTATGGCTGAACATTGAACATAGGTAGGCGGCCGCCGTGGTGTGATGGTAGCGTGCTCCGCCTACCACACCGTATGCCCTGAGTTCACACTCCGGGCAAAGCAACATCAAAAAAATTTTAGAAATAAGGTTTTTCAATTAGAAGCAAATTTTTCTAAGCGGTGTCGCCCCTCGGCAGTGTTTGGCAAACGCTCCGAGTACATTTCTGCCATGAAAAGCTCTCAGTGAAAACTCATCTGCTTTCCAGATGCCGTTCGGAGTCGGCATAAAACATGTAGGTCCCGTCCGGCCAATTTGTAGGGAAAATCAAGAGGATCACGACGCAAATTGGAAGAGAAGCTCGGCCTTAGATCTCTTCAGAGGTTATCGCGCCTGACATTTATTTATTTATTTTTTAATGTTATGAACAGTGAGGACACCAAGAAATAGTGCACTTTCGTAAACTTGTGAATATACGAAACCTCGAAACGTCAAAACCTCGACTATTAAATCGATTCACGCAGAAATTTCAATTTCTTTGGTTGAAGTAACATTATCGCCTATGTAAATACAAGAGCTCTGTTAAAATAACATTATTGCCTATGTAAATACAAGAGTTCTGTTAAAATAACATTATTGCGAAACTTCACGGTGTGGCAGCACTAATCAGCTGACACTTGTTTCGGTTTTGTTATGTTTTATCGCAGAAACGCAGAAACATATCCAACAGAGAATTATTTAAATATTGATAAAATGCAAAAGGGATTACACTTTAATTAGAAGCAAACAAGATTAGCGCCTAAAGAAAACTAGAGAACTAACACGAAATAAGCTGGAAGTGTTTTTTTCGAATTCCAAACGAGAAAACAAGCGTTCGAAAAGTGTGGTGGTGGACAAAAGAATTATCTCCTAGATTAGAGGTATTTTAAAATTTTCATCTTACATCAAAACGCAAATGCTTATGCGCATACTTAAATCTCATTTACAAGTAAGCAACCCACGTAGAATGTGCGAATCCAAATACTACAGCTTATTAAAAGACCCTGACACCTACAGGCCAGACACAATCGACTTGAATCAGGACGCCGAAGCGGCATCATATTGGTTTCCATGCATACGTGAATTAATAGCAAAATTTGCCATACAAGCAGCAGAAAGTCAACGTGAAACCGATGATACAGCAGCAGAGCGTGCCGAGAACTTTCGAAAAAGTTATTTAGAAAAATTGGATGAATACCAAAGAAATACAGAGCTTAATGCGACCAATAAGCAAGTGCTTGGCATAAGTGAACTATTTTTGCTTAGTGAGACACAATTACGCTTACATGGTTTCAATGATCCATGGCAGAAGCAGAAACAATTAGAAAATGCTACAGCGCTAGCAGCGCTCAAATCACGTCTCGCCGAGCTGGACGCTATTGAAGATGACGCCGAACGTTGGACAGAGCTGGTACGTGGTGTACTTGCGGGCAATATGTTTGATTGGGGTGCGCAAGCTGTATCGAGTCTATTACAACAAGACTCCAATTTTGGTTTACATGCAGCATTAGAGCGTATCGAAAAAAGACCATGGCTTATCGATAATCTGGATGGTTGGTTGCAACGTTTGCTGCTGGGCAGTGCACACAAGTGTGCTGTTATATTTGTAGATAACAGTGGTGTCGATGTAACATTAGGAATTTTGCCGTTTGTACGTGCACTATTACAACGTGGCACCAAAGTTATATTATGTGCCAATACTGAACCCTCGCTAAATGATGTGACTAGCCAAGAATTGACAGATTTGCTGAACAAATGTTGTACGCATTGTGATGTTTTAGCGCAGGCCTGGCAGGAGAAACTTTTACTAGTCTATGCTAATGGACAACGTGGTCCATGTTTGGATATGCGTACGTTGCCATTAGAATTATGCGATGCCATACAAAAACATGAGACTGATTTGTTGGTTATAGAAGGTATGGGACGAGCATTGCATACAAATCTTTATGCAAAATTCAATTGTGAGACACTAAAGTTGGCTGTTATAAAGAATAAATGGTTAGCAAAGCATTTAGGCGGTGATACATTTGCAGTTATTTGTAAATATGAGAATGTCAGCTAGTTAATAGCACCTAATTTGTACTGCCATTTATTTATTTGAGATTAGTCTATTCTTTTTTGCATAACTTTTTATTAAGATCAAATAAGACGTGAGCGAAACGATTGTAAAAGCAAAAACAAATATAATACATCGGTTATAATGACCGTTAAGTACACATGCAAGTACACATATACATACATATTTATTGCATATTGAAAAAACAAAAAACACATACATAGTATATCTGATGCTTACTAGAAAGGCTTAAGTTTTATGTAGAATAATAGTCGCATTTAAAAAGACATACTATCAATTACAATGTACTAATAAATTAACCAGCTACCATCTACAATCTGTTTTAAGAAAAACACCATATTAAAGAAAAACTTCCTTGAGAAGCGGAAATTCGAGTATTTTGAATTTAGTCTATGTCAATTGTTGTGAACAAAATACATTTTTAATTTTACTAAAAATGACTAAAAGATGTTAAATATGTTTTCTTATTTGGTGGGGATTTGATATTGCTTTATATTTTGTTTATCATTTAACCTATTAGCATATCTACATCTCGTCGGCGATACTGCTACGTTCCCCTTCTCCCGTGATTATCTTATTTAACTTTATCATTGAAATCAGAGGGGGTAGAAATTGATTTGCGGTAGCAAGCAAATTTAATAATACGTGTAAAAACAAAATTTAATTTTGCAGTATCATTTGTGATTGTTCATAACGTAATGGTAATTTCTTTATTATAAAGATAAAACCAAAAATAAAGATAAAGACCTAAAGAAATTGGGTGGTGTTTTCGTTGCCGACAGGCCTCATATATACTTCGGATATGCTTCCGTACTAGCACCTTAACCCAGAAGAAAAATGTTCGGCGCTTCCCTTTATAAAGCAGTACTCTAAGGTACTAGTAACGGAACGTACCGCATAAGACATGTGATACAGGCAGCACTTCGCAAAACCTATGAGGAATGTTATTGCTGCTAAACCAACGTGGATAAGAAGAAGCTCCTTTCATGAGAATGTTAATCTGCAACCGCTCTACTAATAGTGCTTGCACTCCATATTGAGAAGTTAGTTGACAAGGTGTTGAGCAAATGACAATGTCTAACAACGGAGCAATTGAATCCAGATGGTAAACCCCTTTAGGCTTTGGGGAACAATTGCTGTGTCTTCCCCATTCCAAGATTTACTGTCCCGGGAATGATTTGCTATGACCAGAGCCACTTCCGCTAAATTTGTATAGGATCACATCACCTATCCTATTTCTTTAACAGTCGCGGCTCTCGGCAGTCGCGCAAGTTCGTTACGGGGTTCGTTACGGCCTAGAAGGTTCCATGTGGTCATACCAAATCGTTCCCGAGATGGTCGGGCTAGTACCAGAATGGTGCTTGTTACCGGAACGTACAGGATCTGCATCCGGCAAATGACCATCAACATCGATAACGCTCCCCAAGGCCTTCGGGGAGTGTCCTTATCGCTACAAATACAACAAGACGAAGCATAGATGCAAAAGAAGCGAAGAATATGAACGCAAAAAGTATAACAAGTGACAAAATAAGTATAACAAAATGTGACGGCGATTAAAATAAAAACAACGACTAAAATTAAGGCAAAGAAAAAGGTGCACGCTGTCACTTCTTTCTTTTGGAACTGGGTGGCTTTCATGACGTAAGGAAAAAGAGACTAAGCGCAGCGTTTTTAAAGTTTTTTTTTCTCATAGAGTTATGATTCAAAGAACTAACTCCTGCGCTCTCGGTCGTAAAAGCAGGCCTATCGGCCACGATTGATACACCACAGTCTCCTAAAATTAGAGAAGGGGACAATGCCGAGGAGACGTCTCTACCAAAGGTTTAAAGAGCTCACCCTATATTCTTTAATCCACAAGGGATACGAATCCGGCTATGCGGGATAATCTAAAGTTGTAAGGCTGTTTATATGCAGTCAAATTGTATGTACAGAGACCGGTCGTTTTCTTTAAATCCACTGAAAGCTCAGAATACCATTCCGAGCCAAGAGATATGGTGCACGTCTAGTTTATGAATCTATGGGTCATACTGAGTAATATTGTCCATGGGACCATAGGTCTGAAATGAATTTCAAGCCTCCCTAATCTTGCTAGAAAATTTTATATCCTAATCCGAATCCGAATTTGACATTTATTTTCATGTATTTTATTTGTGAGAGCCGCTATTCGGATTGGGATATAAAATTTTCTAACAAAATTAAGGAGGCTCGAAATTCATTTCAGACCTATGGTCCCATGGACAATATTACTCAGTATGACCCATAGATTCAGAAACTGGATGTGCCTTTTCAACAATAAATTTGACCCACCCTAATACACATGTATAGATGACTTGGGCTGAACAGACTGGAGTGATCGCTAATAAGCTGCTGCTGGGCAAGACGAATTCAATACAAGGTGATGACGTTTATCGTAGTAAAATCACTCCCTAAAATAATAGGGGAAACGGAATGGGCAGTCCTCTTCCGGAAATGAATCCGGAACTGCCTAGAACGATTTTTTGACCCCTCGGAAATTTGTGTTTTGGTTTCAGTCGCCTTTACAATAGCAATGCCTTACCGTGCCTGTATTCTTTGTCTCATAACCAATTTCTATTCGAACTCATTTTGCCGAACAGGAATATTTGGTACATTTCTTAAAGGACTCATTTTATACACATTTGTGTATGTATATATGATTGAACTTGCTTGTCTAAGCAGTTAAGTCTTACCAAAATCCTCGCTACAAATTGTCACCAAAAACTTCTTAATCTCAGCCATAAGCGCATGTAAATCATTCGACAAAGTGGGTGTGATTTTCAAAAGTCGCTGAACGATCCAACCACCCGCCTCACGCAATGCACACAAACCTAATTTTCATAGTCGATGCGTGTAATTGCTGACCAATTTTAAAATATAATTAAAATAAACGCAAACGCATGTTACAGTCTAGCCATGCAAGGTGAGATGGTAGAAGCTAAGCAAACTGACAAACAAAAAGTTAACTCAACAAACTTAAGCGAGCACGTTCAAATCATGTGAACATATGGATGTGCTCATCAGAGGCGTATACATCTTTCGAAAGATGTATATAATATTTGTTTGTGTGATTTTCTAGACATTCTAAATTAGAGCCTGAAAATACTGGGGAGCTATAGTCCATCCTAAGAAACAAACAAGTTCTTGACAACAGTGATCATCACCCCAGCGGGTTAGGGGGTCAGAATATACCCGCGGTAGGTATGCCTGTCGTAAGAGGCGACTAAATAACCATATTCAAGGGGCTGTGTAGCGCAATCCTTTCAGGTTGCCAGCGCAATATATAGCTTCTCCAAACCCAATTGTCAACCTCACATATCCGCGGCGAATCATGTTTCACTAACTGGCGATCCCAATCTCCTCATGGAATTTGGGGGTGGGGAGGGAGGGATGGTCTGAAGGTTTAATGTGGCCATATAAATCGTTCCCGAGATGGTCGGGCTAGCACCTTAATGGTGCTGTGTTACCGAATCGTACCGGATCTGTATCCGGCAATTGACCATCACATCGATAACACTCCTCAAAGCCTTCGGGGAGAATCCTTATCGCTACAACAACAACACAACAGGCATCATTGATTTCGTCATTGTAGAGTCCGAAGTGATGTGCGGACTTTTCGGCCGATCTCGTCCATTCTGCATCCTACAGTAAATAAGGTCCGGCGTTGAGTGGCTATTAAAGCGTATTTCAAGGAGCGCGGCTTAAGGTATTAACAGGCAAAAAATCAGCCTTTAAAACAACCACTTTTGCTATTCCTGGTAAATGAGCTTAAGGCAAAGTAATCAGCTAACTGACGAAGTGAAAACTTACTACTTTAATAATTTCATGATTGTATTGGCTACGCAAAAGCCTTGAAAGTTATCCAACTCACGGAAGGCGCGATGAACTTCAAAGAGGTTTTAGGCCGAGCTGACTTTTCAATTTGCGTCATGCTCCTTTAAATTTTTCCTACAAATTGGCGGGACGGGACCTACATGTTTTATAGACTCCTAACGGCATTTGCAAGGCAGATAAATATTCACTGAGAAGCTTTTCATGGCAGAGATATATTCGGAGTGTTTGCCAAATGACTACCGAGGGGCGATCCCGCTTAGAAAAACGTTTTTTAATAAAAAAAACTTTTTCTAAATTTTCGATGTTGCTTTGCTCGTGGCTTGAACCCAGGGCCGAATTAACAAGTAGGCAGTATAGGTAGTTGGCTTGGCCCCCCGATTTGGGGCCGAAAAATGAAAAAAAACTTCTAAAATTTTCTTACAAACATAAAATTCTAGAGAGTGAAAGAAAAATATAATCAGGGCCCGATCCGTGATCAAAAATCATTTTTTAAATCACAATAGCTCTTGAAAGGTAGATCGGATTAATGGCATATTTGAACTAGCGAGAAATGGTACTCGTTAGATCCATTCTTTATTATAAGTTTTAAAACAAGTTTGACAGTTGCATAGTTATTGCTTGAGTCAAAATGGTTTTCAGTCACTGATCGTAACATGTAATACGGGCCCAGAACTGAAAATAAATTTTACTCAAATAAATAAAACTCAATTGACCGCATTCGGCGGCCACCGTGGTGTGACGGTAGCGTGTTCCGCCTACCACACCGGGTTCATACCCCGGGCAAAGCAACATCAAAATTTTAGAAATAAGGTTTTTCAGTTAGAAGAAATTTTTTCTAAGCGGGGTCGCCCCTCGGCAGTGTTTGGCAAGCGTTCCGGGTGTATTTCTGCCATGAAAAGCTCTCAGTGAAAACTCATCTGCCTTGCAGATGCCGTTCGGAGTCGGCATAAAACATGTAGGTCCCGTCCGGCCAATTTGTAGGGAAAATCAAGAGGAGCACGACGCAAATTGGAAGAGAAGCTCGGCCTTAGATCTCTTGGGAGGTTAACGCGCCTTACATTTTTTTTATTTATTTAATTGACCGCATCCAAAACGCGACGAGCGGCGAACTAGACAAGGTTCCTAAAAAGAACATTTCCGGCTCATTTGACAAATTTTATGAGCGTGCAAAGAAGTGTATCGAAGTGAAAGGAGAGTATATTGAATAATAAAAAAGAATTATCTCAAAATGTACACTGGTTACATAATGATAAATTTCGGTTATTTTTTGAACAGAGGGTGTAAAAGCCTTCAAGCGGAAATTTCAACTAGAATGATGAATGAGTGAATGATTAATGATGGATGACAAATAAATGAATGTATTGTAACGAATTTGGGGATTTCCTGATATTTTGCACCTTCTGCTAACGTTCGTTCGCTGAACTGGCGAATAAATAACTCCAATATTCAGTATTGCAATATGGTCTTTATTTAGTCTACTTTGGGACTATTACAATTATACTTTAATATCTCGTACTTCACAAAAGCGTGGTTAAATCAAACTGATTACTAAGGAAAAGCTAAACAATTCTTACCTGGTGTAGGTTATACAGAAATCGTAAAACGTACTCGCCGTAGAAAAAAACAACTTAATGACGGAAATGCTCCAGAAGTAGATGATTTTAGGACAAAAGGTTTCCTCAAAATCATCCACAATCTTCACAGTGAAATCAAACAACGTGGGAAAGTGTATATGGAAGTTTCATAGAGATTTGCATTTCTCATCAACTTTTCTCTAAGTGATGGAGACCTCCACGAAGCTATAAATAGCTTAGTTCGTTTTTATTCTAGAGATTTGGAAGAATTTTTCATTGAAATGAAACAATTCCAAAGTTACGGGAACTCTAGATACACTGATGCAAAAAAAACTTATATTCATTTGTATAAGGTTCTAATGGAAGATGAATTAGCCGATGTATTACCTAACACAGAAATAGTTCTTGAGGGGTTTTTTAACATTAATGATCACAAATTGTTCTACCGAACGATCCTTCTCGCAATTAAAAATAACACTGGTCGACGGCCAAAATTTACCAGAGACGCCGTTATGAAATTCGTATGTAAAACCACCCCCTGATTTCGAAAATCGAGTTCATTTTTGATTCTATGGTACCGTTTTTAAGATATTTGCAATTTACCGTTATTCGAAAAAACCAAAAAGGTGGCTCCCTTTAATTACGTATATCTCTCGTCTCTCGGAGAGACGATAAAATTTGCTATAAATGCATAGTACATTGTTTTTTGTTCAACCAGATAGTTTTCGAGATATTAGCTTATAATTTCAGATTTTTTTATGAAAAAATATGAAAAAAATTACTCTTTGCGAGGGCAGCATTCCAAAACCACAACTTTTTTTCCAGATGTTTTTTCTTTACGTAAAGCTCTGTTTAATTAGAAAAAAGATAAGCTACCATCGAAGAAAATCGATGCAAAACTACGTAAGTTATAAGCGATCAAATAAAAATACCCAGGCTGGGCAATTTCAACGTATACCTCAAAACGTATGTATGGTATAAAGAAGACTGAAATATCTAGCTATGCTCTGTTTCTATTTAGTTAAAAGTTCAATTTATGAAGGAAATTTCCCATATTTTTAACTTTTTTTTTAAATTTATTTATGTTTATACTATATTCTAACAATCTTTATCTTAATTTGATTTTACTATGTAGTCGAAATAATTATGTGTTCTACTTTGACGCTTATTCAGTTTAGGATCGGTTTCTCTTATGAGAAACCAGCAGCAATCACCCATCATTGCGACGTCCCAGAATCCTTGATATCGATTCTCAATTAATTTCATTTGCTGATGAAACCTTTCGCCATGTTCGTCACTTTCGTCGCCAAGATTTGCCGGAAAAAAGCTCAAATGTGAGTGAAGAAAGTGAATTTTTAAGGACATATTTACGCCTGGAAAGAAAATATTAGTTAGGTAAACAAGTTATAGAATTTTGGGAAACTAATTTTAATAAGCCTTTAAGCCATTTTCGCATAATTATTGATTAAGTCGTTCACTATCTGCTCGTAGTTAGGGCTTTTGTGTCTACCGAGAAAAGAAGCAACGACCTTTTCAAAGGATTCCCACGCTGCTGCCTCAACCGATGAGAGTAGTCTTTTGAATTGATTATTGTTGATCAACTTTTTTATTTGTGCTCCAACAAAAATACCTTCCTTTATCTTGGCTTGAGAAATATCCGGAAAAATTGTTTTCATATAGTCGAATGCTTCGCCTTCTTTGTCCAAAGCTTTAACCAAGTCTTTAATGAGACCGAGCTTGATGTGTAAGGGTGGAAGTATGATTTTCTCTTTCTTAACAAGAGGGGTGTATTTGATGTTATCCACACCAACGGTAAACTCGACTCTTTCCGGCCAATCCTTTCTGACGTAGTGGTCCTTACGAGCTCGGCTATCCCACTTGCAAAGGAAGCAGCAGTGCTTGGTGTAGCCACTTTGTAGACCGCATTGCATTGCAACGACTTTGAGATCCGAACATATTTTCCAATCATGCCTTTCATATTTGATAAATTTTAGTAGTTTTTGCGTTTCCTCGTAGGTTTCCTTTGTATTTACTGCATGTACGATCGGGATAGAAGGCTTTTCGTTACCAATATGCAATAATACAGCCTTCAAACTCAGTTTATTGCTGTCTATGACCAATCTCCAGTCTTTTGAATCATATGTTTGACTAAACTCTTTGAATAAACCAGGAATGTCGTTGCAGTAGCATATACTGTCTTTCTTGGTATAGTGTTTGGAAAATTCTTCGAGACGAGTTCTACAATATATAACCTTAACATCGGATGACACAAATTTAAATTGTTGCATACGAGAAGTGTGGATCTCGGCCTTTTCCTTGGATAGTTCCAAATCTCTTATCCAATCATTAAGTAGTGCTTGTGACAGAACGTTTCTCTCGGTTCCCATGCGAAATTCAGTACAACTTGTTTCCCCGCATTCAGATATTACTGTTGACAATGGAACTGGATTCGCAACTGCCCTTGAATGTAGTACTGGTAATGTCACTGTAGGTACGCTGGCATAGGTTACTCTTCTTGATCTTCCAATGCCAATTACTTTTGTTTGACAAATATAACACATAGAGTGTGAATGGCAAGTAGGTTCTCTCCATATCATTGGTATATCAAATTTTATTTGTTGTCCTGATTCCGACTGAATCAATTCTACTCGACACGATGTACACAAAGTGTTCGGTGTCCATGGTTTTTCAGCATTTTTAGGCTCAATGCCAAAATACTTGGAGTATAAAGTTTTCATATGATCTGAGAATACTCGTCGTCGCCTTATGATAGTATATTGGCCACACATGAAACAGAACATATCTGGATCGTTATTACAAACAAATTCTCGCGTCCTTTTACTCATTTTATTTTTTTTAATAAATCACGGTTTTGAAATTTGACTTATGAACTGAACTATCTTCGGCGAGCTTTGCAGATGTTATGAAGTTTCAAGGCGCATTAACTCATATTTATACTCGGAACAAGAATAAAATTGAAAAAATCAAATCTTACCTAGACAGAAAGGTTTCTTTTTATACGAAGCCGGGAAAAGAAAATACTACCTGCATTAGATGTAGGCTTTAAGAATTTTCTGTGTCTTATAATTTTGAAAATCTACCTGCATACTTACCCATAAGTGACGGAAATACATGTTTATAACTACATGCCTACAGCAGGTTTCGAACCCAACCACTCTTCCTTTCGATGCAACCTCTGTACCTACTATAAAACAATTCGAGTATTAAAAGTACTATTTGATTTATTTAAAGAAAAAGTATTATCTTTGTTATGGTGTTATTCGTTTATCCGGATAATATCCCATTTGCACTTTATACCTTTAATATATGTATGTATACATACATTGAAGTTGCGCAACCTGGGTATTTTTATTTGATCGCTTATAACTTACGTAGTTTTGCATCGAGTTTATTCGATGATAGCTTATCTTTTTTCTAATTAAACAGAGCTTTACGTAAAGAAAAAATATCTGGATAAAAAGTTGTGGTTTTGGAATGTTGCCATCGCAAAAAGTAATTTTTTTCATATTTTTTTATAAAAAAAACAAAAATCTGAAATGATAAGCTAATATCTCGAAAACTGTCTGGTTGAGCAAAAAACAATGTATGATGTATTCATAGACAATTTTATCGTCGATTCTGTAAACTTGTTTACAATTGCTTCACCCGTTCGTGAGATATACGTAATTAAAGGGAGCCATCTTTTTGGTTTTTTCGAATAACGGTAAATTGCAAATATCTCAAAAACGGTACCATAGAATCAAAAATGAACTCAATTTTCGTAATCAGGGGGTGATTTTACATACGAATTTCATAACGGCGTTTCTGGTAAAGAAAAAAAGTGGAAATTCGTGGTCCAGTGTAATCAAAGCTGCAACAAGAGCGACTCGAGATGTTAGGTATACTTTGCATTGAGTCCTATTTATTGAACAAAATCGATATTGATGTTATAATTGATGAATTTGCTGAAAGCAAATGTAGAAAACAACATGTTTAAAATGTAGATAGTAATTGTGAGGATACAATTTTTATGAAAGATATAAGTTTGTATTTTTTAATCGAAAAGAGAAGGGAATGGACGTAAAAAAAGGGCCCCCAAATTGATGGCTGCCTAGGGCCCGTTGAGGATTAATCCGGCATTGCTTGAACCTAGAATCTTCGGCGTGATACGCTGCCAGCACACCACGGCGGAATTTTATAATCATACTAAAATATGGACTGTTTATAATTCCAAAATGACGTTTTACAAACTGAAACGGAAACTTTTGGGAAATAAATTTGGAATACGTCCGAAATTGTTTTTAAGTGGTCATTCTTCGTTTTATCTGCACTATTACTGAGTACCCTGGTTACCCACTACAACGTTAAAAATTGGCCCCAGTTCGAAGTAATCGAATCAGGTGTTGAGTATGACGAGGTCTGCAACCCCACCTTCTCGCCTATGCCTATGATTAGTAATATACATACATATATATATATACGCGTCTCGATGTAGTGTCTATGGTAATAATCTATTTTAAAATGAATTTGTCCAACGTACACATTTGGGTCCTCCCATGTTGCACACACGCAATTGTGGGAGGGTGATGAAAACTTTTACCAACTCACCGACAAAATAAATTTGCTCGCCTAAAAATCGTTGGCTGATGGCGTTGTTAGAAACTTTAGCGTTAAAAAAAAAGAAAAATTATAGTTATCATCATCGTTGGCGTTTCTATTGTCCTATATCATCACTTTATGTTGCATTGTAGACTTCTAAGCAGCAGAGTTTTGGTAGTCATGTAGCAAAGTTGCTTTTAGCTCTAAACTTCAATTAAAAATTCAATTATGATTTTACTTTTTGACTTTGATTATACGTGTGGATTGTATGAATTCGTTTTGGTTATTTTTTCGAAATTGGTTAGTTGATGCTGTGAGCTTTAGCTGTCGGCGTATCATAGCCATACTGGACTTTAAGCTTAATATAAAGTTAGAATAAAACTGTAGCTAGATGGTTGATAAGGAGGAATCATACTTAATTGGCGCTTTACCGCAGAAGTAAAATTGGTCCCTTCGCAGCAAGTCACGCCAGCTTTTCCTCTTTCGCTATAACTGACGCTTATTGAGAGCACGAAGCGAGATCAAGTCCTCCTCCAACTGCCCCTCCCGATTGCAATACTTGAATGGCTGGAGTGTTTGCGTGCATTCGTAAAACCTAGCATGACCTATCAAGCGAAGCTTTTGTGCTTTTTACAAACTCATTGATACTCTCCTTCGGCATCATGGACAGGACTATTCATCTTCGGGATAACTTTTCTGTACCTTTTTTTCAGTTTTAGTTAAGAAAGTTGCAATTGAAGTTCACAAAATTAAAATTGAAGTTCAGAAATTTCAATTAAAGTTCAGAAAATTATAATTGATGTTCAGAAAATTACAATTAAAGTTCAGAAAACTATAATTGAAGTTCAATTCAAAATTTTGAACTTAAATTGTAATTTTCTTATCTTTAATTGTAATTTTCTGAGCTACAAATAGAAATACTGAACTTCAATTTTAATTTTCTGAATTTCATTGGTAAAATTTCTGAACTTAAATTGATAATTCTGAGCTAAAACTGAAAAAGGAGTAGAACACTTCAACGTCTCATCTTATCTCGGCGCCATCTATGATCCGAACCATATATACAAGGTGTGAGACTTGTCCAAAAAAGCAATTTCTGGGGCACCAACCTCATCTGAAATATGTGTTCCATATACTTCTGAGCTCCATTGGTTAAATGACATTGACGTTAGTAGTCCTCCCCATGTTAGGAAATGGTAAACTGACTCACGTTTTGGCACACTAAATATTTTTTCTATAACTTATAGTATGCCTTAGCCTTAACGACTTTATTTTTTAACTGGACCTCCTTATTGCACTAAAGTCCACGATTTTCAGGGAACAGCGTGATTTTTGGCTTTGACTTCTCAGGCGCAGCTGTTTTTATCGTGACTATGACCGAGCAGTGATCTTTATCGGTATTTCCAAACACGCATACCTGCAATCGCAAATACTGATCCAATCATAGTTCCCGTCACAGCAGAATAATTAGATGCGCCAATACGCATAAATGAATCAGTGATATGTGCTACTATCTACTGCCTAGGCAGTGGCGGATTTAAAGAAAAAGGCCCGGTCGACATGGTATCTAGGGGGGCCCACTTTCGTAGTGGAAAAAATTTACTGTAGTTATCAAAAGTAATGTTGTAAATTAAAAGTAATTTGTATGCTTTAAATTTTTTAGGTTTTCCAGATAATTAATATTAATAGAATCGTAAACATTGAATTATGTCACTTTCAATACAAAGCTTTACGTTCAGCAAATAATTCCATTGCAGTGTTCAAATTGATCAACGTCGCTACTGATCTTTCGATGTGAAGAATACAAAAATTGTTCAGTGTATCCTCAGCTGAAGAAAATCGGCGACATTTTTGAACAATTTTCAACGAATTAGCTGAACCGATAGGACAAGTTAAGAACAGTCGGAATAACTGTCCATCATATTATTTGTAACTACAAACTCTAAATACTGTAATGGACTGTCGTCAGTAAAATCCCGATTTTATGTAAAATACATGTCAGTAAATGCGACCAGCTCAGTTTTCAAATCAGTAGTGAACAACTTTGAGTACATCTTTGATAAAGTAATAACACAGTTTTTCCAATCATCCTGATGGAGATTTTTGAAAGTTTAAGGCATCAAAAAACCGAAAACGTCGTTTATTTCTTTGAATCCTACCATTCTTTCTTGTAGTTCGGTAGTTATTGTGTCCAAAATTTCATAGTAGTCCATTTGATGTTTTGCATGAGATTCTAATGCTGAATCGGCAGTCTTATCATCGAACACTTTCATGAATTTACGTTTTATGATAATGGGAAAATCAGAATTTTCCCAGCCCATTTCTAGCAATTTGGCCCTAGCTTTCAGCACGAAATTTTCATACGTTCGTTCATGTCGCAGATCTCTCAATTTTTTAAGGCCATTGCCATGCACCGCTGTGCCTTAATTAAATCGAGCTCCTTTTTTTGTAATTGAATTTGGACAGAACTGATTGCGCTAAGAACTGAAAATCATATACAAATTATCCATGGAGATAAACCTCATTACATGCGGTGGAAGGGTTGAGGTCCCTTTTGGTATATTTCTGAGGAAGGGCCAGTCGACAATGTCCCATTTGTCGCCCGTTAAATCCGCCACTGTGCCTAGGCTACCGCAATTTTCACAGCACAAATCACAGAACCATTGATTAATATAATCGCAACTAATTCTGCCTGTGATTGCCATTATTGCTTAGTGCGACTGGGAACGAGACGCTGATGCCGTCAAAGCGAGTAACTCACGGAGCTGTAGCTGTGATCCATTGTGATCTTTCTGTACTTGCTACAAAATCCCAGGTGGGTGAGTATTTTTCAACTCTGCAATGAACTCTTATAAAGATTCTGTAAAAAAATAAAAGGTGTTTTAAAATATCCTTTCTGTGCAGTCTTTTCATTACTCTTTGTTATTGCTTGCCCACTATGCATACATTTTTCTTCTTTTTTGATAATTACGCAGTTTAAAAAAAACGAAATTTGTTTCCATCACTTAAGCAAGATTTTAATTGATATTTATGTGGTTCATTGCAATTACTTAGAATGTTGGAGAAGAAAATACCAAGAAAGTAAGTTGAAAGTTTTCGAATTAAAAAATGTAAATGGAATTGAAATATTTTCTAGAATGAAAAGAAATAGAAAAACGAGTTCAAAAGTAAGCAAGGAAAGCGATGTATTAAAGTGGATGAAAGGAAAGCTTTTAGGTAAATGGCAAGCGAAGTCAATGACTCGACCAGTTATGACTCTTAAAATAAAATTTTCAAAATAAGAAGATTTTTTTCGATTGCAAACTGCTTTCTACACTTAAACTTTATATTGACTGCTAAGTGTATAACTTTGGTGCTGCTACATTTCAGTATGCTTTATACTCAGTTGCAACTGAAATGTGTATCTCCATTTTACCTCTACACTATTCTCCACTTCTATGACCGAAAAGTTTGTGTGTCTCTTAACCCTTTCACCCCTAAGTTCTTTTCGAAATCAGGCGGTGTTTTCATCATTACGACAGCAAATACTGTAACATGGCTACAATATAAGATGTTTGACATACCTGAATCCTTACCCTCATCCTGTGATATATAATCCCAATTACATTTTTAGGTGGAACGCATAAGTCACAATAATACCAAAAGGGCCAAAAAATTGTACACATCTAAAGGTATAAACAAATATTGGGGTATTATTACCCCAAACAAATGCATTATTGGGATTATATGTCCCAATGCAGTTATACATATAAAAACTTAATTTTTTCATTATGATTTCTTTCCAATTTTGAAGGAATAATATTTATTGACACCTAAATTTTACAGTAAGCGGTATATTACGAATAGAGCTTACGATTTCTCGCCAGTCTCGCCTTCTCGCGAGATTCTCGAATCTCGAATGACTCGTAATATTCGCGAGCTTCTCGACATTCAATTTAATCGATTGATCGGCTGTTTTTTTGATTTAGATCTTCTGGAGTACAAGCTAAAATTTCCACAAAACCACAACTAAAAACACCGAAATGTATAGAATACTGCCAATGCAGCGACTGAATTGAAAGTCGAGAAGCTCGCGAGTATTATGAGTATTTCGAGATTCGAAAATCTCGCGAGAAGCCTTGTTCTCGATGTTTCATTAAAAAAATTAAATATTCAGACCAATTCTAAATATTCTCGCGGATTTTTTTATTTCCGCGGAAAAATTCCTCCAATTCTTTTCTCCTAGGGAGAAGAATAATTGGGGAATAGGAATTTCGAATTTTCGAAGTCAGCTGTTTTGTCAAATGAAATTTCGTTGCGCATTTCTTATTTTGTTTAAAAAATAGAAAAGTTAATTATTGTTGCGAATTTGTTTGAAATTAAGAAATAAAATATAAACAATGCGTAGTATTGCATTTCATGTGGTATTCACTGAAATGAGTAATGAATTGGTGCCACAGCAACATCAACAGAGGCGCATAAGAAGAAGAAGACGGCGGGATAACACAAATCTGCCGGAGTTGCCTGCTATCATTCAGCAAAACTATTTTCTGGCGGACAAGTCGAGTTGAATTAGTCTTTCATCATATTTAAGCCTTCTTAAAAATCCTTGCGCAATTTCTGGATGGCTGCATCAAATATACGAAGATCTCTTCCGTTGCTTATGATATACTTTTCGACTTAAAATAAAGAATATTGCGGTTGTTGTTGTTGTTGTATTAACATTGAGAATATTGCGGTAGAATGTAAATACATATTTTAGCACAAATTTGTACAAATAATTGTTCTTTCTTAAAATAACCAATTTCCTTTAACTATTTTGATGCATTCCCTTTAATTTAACTAGAGAAAAAACTCCTATGAAATGGCAGAGAAATCTCCTCTCCCTCACATTCATAATACCTACTTTTCTCCCATAACCAGTTTCCGCTTTTTCGAACATTGTTCATAATAGGAGGAAAGGGAGAAGTGAAAAAACTCACAAGGAATTTTTATTTAGAATACGAGGAATGGGAGAAGGGAAAAAACTCGCACGGAATTTTCGTTTAGAATTGGGCTGATTGTGAACAAAATTATATGTATAATCATAGCGTAACGATACAAGGTGGCAGCATGGTGACATACCTACAGACAAATGTCAAAATCGTTCTGCACCGTAATTTGATGTATCAAATCAAATAAAAAAAGCTTAAAATCAGCTGTCCCATGCTGCCACCTTGTATCGTTGCGCCATGTGTATAATAAATATGTTTTGAGTTAAATGTCATTGGAAAGCAATATGATCAACAAAAAATTCACAAGTAAAAAAAATCCAAGTGTATTAATACTGTTCAAACAGAATCTCGCGAGAAGTCGAGTTCTCGATTTCTTGGGTTTCGAACATCTCGCTTGTGTTCGAGAAGAAATCGTAAGCTCTAATTACGAATAAAAACGGTACCAGATAGAAGTTTCACACTGAAATACAACGCGTTACTGATGAAATTTCGCGACATGTCTGGGCAAAATATTGCGTAACGGGAAATTAATGTCAATAATAACGGAAATCGGTTACTGATCACCAAAGAAGGCTTCAAGGTTTTTGGGCGCATTTCAATGCGCAATTGGATAAAAATTAAAAGTTATACACATGTTTGAAGTTTGCTGGGACTTATTGTCCCAGTAGGGGCGAAAGGGCTAAACATTATCTAATCCAGAGCCGGCCAAAAGTTGCACATTGTGCAATTTGAGTTCGTATTTTCACACAGACACTAACGATGTGCGATCACGATCGTTTGCTTTCGCTGGTCACTCACTAAAATCAACAGTGAATGCATAAGGAAAAGTCCATGCTACTTTTTGGGCACATAATAAAAACAATATGCTGCAATGTTAAAGTGAATTTTAATACCTTTTAGTTATTATTATTAAGTTCCTTTGAACATACATATTAATATTGACAATTTAAATATTAATAATTAATAATAATTAATTAATAATAATTAATTAATTATTAATAAATATTGACAATTTATTATAAGTAACTTTTTATACGTTCTACTTAGTTTTATTAATTTTATACATTTTTTTATTGAATAGCTTTATGCTATGAAAAAATGTATTTCTATCTTTACATTTACTTTGTTTTATAGTTTATTCTTAATGAAAAAGTGATTTTTTAAGTAAATTTTGCATTGAAGAAACTGGCTAGCTCGACCTCCGCGTTCTTAGTTATATGAATATAAGTAAGTATTGTTAGGATTAGCTTGAAATCAAATATACAAGGTCCTTTTTAATTTCGAACTTCACAGTCCACATTTTCTTTTAGCACACTGTGGGGAGTTGTCACTCAATTTTTACACACACTTATGCAATTGTTTTAGTATTTGTGTGGCCGGCTCTGATCTAAGTGATGATAAACGTTTTTTTACGTGCAAATGTAGATGTGTATACATGTAAAAGAACACGGCTAAATCAATTAAATTAAACCTAATATTTTTTTGTGTCAAAAATAAAAGACGTGTTTAAATTTTGATCAAACAATAAAAAATGTATGGTTAAATTTGCTAGCTATTGAATTTCTGGAACCGTTTAGTGTTTTGAAAAGGTTACTTCTTTTGAATCGCAATTTGGAATCGGCTACATTTTTATGAACCTCGGTTACAGTTTTTAAAACCGTTCACTTTTTCAAAACCATTCACAAACCGATTCCCTTTTCAGATTCAGTTATGTTTTTAGAACTGGCAACTTTTTATAAAACGCCGACTTTTCAAAAAGTGGCAATATTTTAAAACCTTTTACTTTCTTAGAACTGGCAATTTTCTGAAATCTTTTACTTTTTTAGAAATCTTAAACTTTCTGAATGCTTTAACTTCTCTGAACTTTTAACTACTTTTAACTTCTTTTGAAACCTTTTATTTTTGAAATTTTTCACTTTTTAGAACTTTTGTACATTTTTGAAACCTTTTAAATATTTTTTGAAACCTTTTATTATTTAGAATAATTAAACGTTTTACTTTTTAGAAGTTTTGAACTTTTTGGAAATATTTTACTTTTTGAATCCTTTTGAAATTTGAAACTTACATACTTATTTAGAACTTTTGCAATTTTTTGAAACACCACATATTTTAGAATTTTTGAACTCCTTTGAAACCTTTTATTATTTTATAAATCTTGAACTTTTTTGAAACCTTTTTTGGAATTTTTGATATATTTCACGTTTCTGGATCTTTGGGACTTTTTTAAAAACATTTCCTCTTTTAGAAGTTTTGAACTTTTTGAATTTTTTCTAACCTATTCAATTTTTTTGAGACCTTTTACTTGTTAGAACTGCTAAGTTTTTTTTAATATTTGTACCTATTTTAGATCATCTTTTTAGTTCTTTTGAAACTTTTTACTCATCTAGAACCTTGAAATCCTATTACAATTTTGGACATTTAGAAATTTTTCCTTTTTTCAGAACTTTTAAACTTTTTTGAAACTGTTTACCTTTATTAAATCTTTAAATACTTTTTTGTAATCTATTCAAGAATTAAGAATTTTATAATATTTTTTGTTCTTAGAAGTTTAGAACTTTGTTGAAACCTTTTCCTTTTTTAAATTTTAAAAATTTTGGAATTTTAATAAGAACTTGTAACATTTAACATAAATGAATTTGAATGTGTCAGTACATATTTCATTAATGTCTTAAATTGAGATACCCAATTTAAAAAAAAAGTGCAACAAATCAATTTTCACAGCCATCGTTTACAACGATAATCGTGATAAGTCTCAAGTTTCCAGAGCTAAAGAAAGCGAGATACAAAACAAGTGGTTTCTGAGGCAATTAGAGTAGTGCCAGAAGTTGCTAATACCGGAACGTACCTTATTTATATCCGGTAAAGGGCTGTCCATATCCACAGTGCTTTCCTGAACTTTCGGAGGGTGAATTTGCGACTACAGCAACAACAATAATAACCTTGAATTTTTACAAAGTTTTACAAGCAGGCGCCAATCTCTTAGATTCAGATCAATTTGACTAGATACCAAATGCTTAGTACAATGCTCTTAACTCATAATTATAATGAGCAACAACCAACTTCGAGATGCTAAACTTGCCTTATTCAGCATTTAGATGCCAGCTAAGGACGAGTAGAAAGAGCTCGTTTGGAGTGAAATATTAGGTAATCTTTCCTATTAAAAAATATTTGGATTTTGAGGAGTGTATCCTCTTATGAACTTGGGCACTGCCATAGCTTCAGGCTACCCATACCATCACCATACCATAGTTCTAGCACTTCATAGCACCAACAGTTGTAATAAAGATTATGAAACACTGCTGCCCACTTACAATCTGATCTTAGATAGGGTGAGTGTAGATTCTTTTGATCAAGTGTTGTCGTCAAGCAAGTAGCTCAAATTTGGTTTCTGAAACAAAACCCAACGGTTTCAAACACTCTTACTAGGTCGAATTTGAACACAGACTTTCTCATATCATGAAAACAGCTTGTCATACAACGTCAATTGCGTTTGTTGTCCGTTTTGACTACAAAAGACAATTTCACTCATCTTTCTTATTGTGGATCAATTCATATTTAATGAATAGATGCTGCGTAGTTACGATTGATGGTGTGTCTTCTAACCAATTTGTTGCCTCTTCGGGGGTACTCCAAGGTAGTATTTTAGGACCATTCCTATTTATACTATTTATTAACGACATACATACATGTAGAGTTTGTTAGAAACTTAGTTGACGCGATGAACCTACAGAAGGATCTCGACAATCTTTATAGATGGTGTGTGAAATCGCGCCTCTCTTTAAATATTAAAAAATGTTTCCCATTTATTTTTTTCCAAGCGTCAGTACAATCTGAGTACATCGTATGCTATTGGTACTGGTGTACTACAATCCGTTTACAGAATTTAAGGATTTTGGAGTTGTGTTTGATGCAAAATTTAATTTCAACAGTCATTTAAATGGTATAATTTTAAAATCATATTCTATTTTGGGTTTCACTCGTCGCAACTCGTCTGAATTTTCCGACCCTTACACCCATAAACAACTCTTTTTCGTCGCTTGTCCGGTCACACTTGAAGCATGCAGTCCTTTACTTGGCGACCATATGATCAGTTTTTGATCAATAGGATCGAGCGTGTGCAAAAGTTTTTTCTGAAACACGCATACGTTTCCTTCGGTTTGAAGATCCAGCTCCCTCGTATGATGCTCGACGTATGCTAATAAATTTGGATTCTTTGGAAAAGCGACGGAAAGTTCTTTCACTTGGGTTCGTGTTTAACGTTATTAATGGCGTAATTGATTGTCCCAGTTTTACTTGAGCGTATTAGTTTTAATGTTCCGCGAAGAAATCTGCGTGCAATGTTCCCCTTTTATTTAGAAAATTTTAAAACAAAATATGCGAGTATGGCGCCTATTGCTCGGGCATTGCGTGAAATGAATGCTTTATTTTCAATCACAAACCATGTTGACTTTGCTTCCCCAAAATCACACTGAATGCAATTTGTTAGTAAAAGACTTGTGTTTTGTGTTATTCTATATAATATTTACTTCTCTGTTTGGGATTTGTCTAAATATATTGTTCTAGTCTGTAAGGTATTTGGTACTGTAGACTTAAACAAATAAATAAATAAATTGACGAATAAGTGAAAGCGACAGTTACCTAACCTAACGAAAACCAAGCCTTAGGTTTATGGTTATGGATATGGTTATGGATATGGTTAGGGTTGCGGTTAAAGTTCCGGTTTCAGTAAAGGGTAAAGGCTATTATTTGGACTGCCTTTGCAGTTAAGGTTACAGATATTGTTAGGAATGCAATGACATTTACGGTTGGTTTGATTATGGCTATGGTTACAGATACAGCTACGGCTACAGTTGTGGTTATAGTTATAGTAACGTTTACAGTCACGGTAACGGAACAAGTACAGTTACGATTGCGGTTGCAGTTAAGCGGTTACAGCTATGTTATTGTTGTTGTATTAACGATCAAGACATCCCCAGCGGGTTAGGGGGCTTCGAATATACCCGCGGCAGGTATGCCTGTCGTAAGAGGCGACTAAAATACCAAATTGATTCAAGGGGCTGTGTAGCGCAACCTTTTCAAGGATTGCCAGCGCAATATATATCTGCTCCAACCCAATTGTCAACCTCACCTACCCGTGGCAAATCCTTTCTTTAACAGCCGAAGCTCTAGCGACCCCAACTTCTCCGTGGATCTAGGGGGTGGAAGGGCGTTATGTGGTCATACCAAATCGTTCCCGAAATGGTCGGGATAATACCTTAATGGTGCTTGCTACCGGAACGTAACGGATCTGCATCCGGCATCGATCACACTCCCCAGGGTCTTTGAGGAGTGTCCCTATCGCTACAACAACAACAACAACAGTCCCTGAAGATTTTAGCCACACTAAACCTTCTAGGCTTTACCGCTCCCCCACACAGGAACTTGCGGTCACCAGAGCCTCGACTTTTCTTAAACCTTCTTTGAAGATTTTGTATCCAATATCTACAACATTTTATTTGGTAAACGATTATGTGCCATTTTAATCCAATTAACGCTGTTGAGCTAACTCAATTTACGGCATAAATGTATTTCAGTGATTTGCAGTTTAAGTAAATTTATGGTAGTGTTCAGGAGACCTTCTACCCCAAAATGACATAAAATAATTGACAATGACAAAAGAAAAAACTCGCTATGCTTAAGTTAAAGGTCAACCTACTTAAGGTCAATATTATTCAATACCATACCAACGTCCGCTATTAAGTCCAGAAAAGACGCCCACGGTCAAAAAGAAAAACAAGCACATAAAGTGCGCACAACATCAAAAAGAAGTTGGCGACATGCTATGATAAGCAAAATAAACTCAGTCAAAGCAACGGAAAAAAGTTGTGCCAAAAAAAAATGTTTTTTCCCACGATGTGCGCAGCGACCAAACAATTTAGCTGACTTTCAATTTAGATAAGCAATTTTCTTGTTGAGTCTAAACTTTTCCAATAATTTTCTAAAATAACCACGTCATAATCTCATTGTTGTACTTGTTGTATACTCAATGCATCAGATATTATTTTTACGTTTTTATACTCAGTTGAGCAGAGCTCACAGAGTATATTAACTTTGATTGGATAACGGTTGGTTGTACAGGTATAAAGGAATCGAGATAGATATAGACTTCCATATATCAAAATCATCAGTATCGAAAAAAAATTTGATTGAGCCATGTCCGTCCGTTCGTCCGTCCGTCCGTTAACACGATAACTTGAGTAAATTTTGAGGTATCTTGATGAAATTTGGTATATAGGTTCCTGGGCAGTCATCTCAGATCGCTATGAACGATATCGGACTATAACCACGCCCACTTTTTCGATGTCGAAAATTTCGAAAAATCGAAAAAGTGCGATAATTCATTACCAAAGACGGATAAAGCGATGAAACTTGGTAGGTGAGTTGAACTTATGACGCAGAATAGCAAACTTGTAAAATTTTGGAGAATGGGCGTGGCACCGCCCACTTTTAAAAGGAGGTAATTTAGAAATTTTGCAAGCTGTAATTTGCCAGTCGTTGCAGACATCATGATGAAATTTGGCAGGAACGTTACTGCTATTTCTATATGTATGCTTAATAAAAATTAGCAAAATCGGAGAACGACCACGCCCACTTAAAAAAAACTTGTTTAAGTCAAATTTAAAAAAAAAGTTAATATCTTTACAGTATATAAGTAAGTTATGTCAACATTCAACTCCAGTAATGATATGGTGCAACAAAATACAAAAATAAAAGAAATTTTCAAAATGGGCGTGGCTCCGCCCTTTTTCATTTAATTTGTCTAGGATACTTTTAATTCCATAAGTCGAACAAAAATTTACCAATCCTTGTGAAATTTGGTAGGAGATTAGATTCTAGGAAGATAACGGTTTTCTGTGAAAATGGGCGAAATCGGTTGAAGCCACGCCCAGTTTTTATACACAGTCGACCGTCTGTCCTTCCGCTCGGTCGTTAACACGATATCTTGAGCAAAAATCGATATATCTTTACTAAACTCAGTTCACGTAATTATCTGAACTCACTTTGTATTGGCACAAAAAAAGGCCGAAATCCGCATATGACCACGCCCACTTTTTCGATATCGAAAATTATGAAAAATGAAAAAAATGCCATAATTCTATACCAAATACGAAAAACAGGATGAAACATGGTAATTGGATTGGTTTATTGACGCAAAATATAACTTTAGAAAAAAACTTTGTAAAATGGGTGTGGCATATTCCATATTAAGTAAAATAAAATGAAAAAGTTCTGCAGGGCGAGATCAAAAGCCCTTGGAATCTTGGCAGGAATACTGTTCGTGGTATTACATATATAAATAAATTAGCGGTAACCGACAGATGATGTTCTGGGTCACCCTGGTCCACATTTTGGGCGATATCCGTAAATGGCGTCCACCTATAGAACCATGGCCCTCTTAAAATACTCTTTAATACCATCCATTTGATACACATGTCATACAAACACATTCCAGGGTTACCCTAGGTTCATTTTCCTACATGGTGATTTTCCCTTACTTTGTCTCCATAGCTTTCAACTGAGTATGTAATGTTCGGTTACACCCGAAATTAGCCTTCCTTACTTGTTAATACATTTTTTGCTTCTGTTTATTATCCGTTCTTCAGTATAATCGCTTTTCTTTACGGAAGCCATAAAACATGTTCGAAAATAACAAAGTCAGAGCTTTGTAGCAGCAATCTGGCGTTGAAATTACATTTCAATTGAAATTTCAAAGTTTTTTATTTGTTTTCTTTTTACATTTTTTGTTTTCATCTCTTGCGCACACACACACTTCCTCAGTTGGCCAATTACCTTAACGATTACGAGCGATTAAGTCATTTGCTGCTACCCTGCTGGTGCTGCAGTTCCCTAATCCCTTGAGCTTCGCTCGCCAAAAGTATGTGTACATGTATATGTGTACGTGTGCGAGTTATGCGACAGTAAATCAAATGGAGTCAACAGAGCGTATGAGTAACTTTTCTTCTTTCAGTTTTGGGTTTCTGGTTGGTTATGTGTGTTTGCCATGATTTTATTTTTCTACAATTATTCAGTCAATAAATCTTGAATTGCGCTTTCTCATACATAGACATATACTTATGTACATATATGTAAGCATAAGAGCTTATGAAAATACTTTGGCTTATAAATAGAATTTATAAAATGAAAATTGATCCGATTTAAAGGATAAGCGTTCGAGTGTCGTTATGTGACTCACAAATCAAGTTTCATCGATTGATTCCTTAAGCTTTTCATAAAATAATATACAAAATCTTATTACACATTGGAACTTTGGATGCCCAGATGTTACTTTGTTTGTTATCATTCCTGCTACCTACTTCAGGCTGACATCGGATCTGTTTCGGGATAATTTCGAAACTATTCCGTAATCATTTTGAGATAATTGCGCGGCTATTTCCCAATTATTTCGGGATTGTTTTTGGAATCTTTTCGGAACTATACGCACCGACTTCAGGAATTGATGTATATTGAAGCTATTTTTCTTCATCCTTGTCAAGTTGTTCACAGAAACGACCATGAAGATGGCAAAATACCCAAACCGGTTTGTCTCCAAACCAATTAATATACCAAAATAATTTGGTAACTATTTCGTAATAATTTCCAGATCATTTCGGGACAATCTCTCATCCTTTCGGGATTATTTTTGTGATCGTTTCGGAACTATACGTAGCGACCTCAGGAACTGATGTGATTTTCCAACATCCCTTGTAAAGTCGTTCGAAAAAATGACACTGAAGATGGTACAACGCCCAAACTGGTTTGTCTTTAAACTAAATTTAACAAGGGTGACGGCAAATCGTTTCAATATGCATCAATTACCCACCTACAAAAATAATAATTTCTGGAAAATTTCGGAACTATCTTACAATCGATTCGGGATGATTCCGAATTATTTTCGAAGCTAAAAGGTTTTAATGTATAGAAATAGTCATTTCCGTCTATTCCGGTATTAGTTCCGGAATTAACTATTTGGGAGCTTTAAGGATTATTTGGAGACAATTTCGTAACTATTTCCAAATCATTTCGAAACTATCCCTAGTTCTTTTCTAGACTGCTATTAGAACTTTTTTGGTACTAGTCCGAAATAATTTGGACTGTTTCAGGGGCTATAGGACTATATCAAAGCAATATCGCTATTCTTTTGAAGATAATTTTGGAATGCCTTCAGAATTTTTTTAAAATATCGATATTGTTTCTAGAACCATAACGGGAATATTTCGGAAGCAGTCCCGAATATTTTGAAATTTTTTAAGGAATATTTTGGGGCTGTTTCGGGACTGCTGTGGGGCAATTTCGCTATATTTCTGCACAAATTGTACGACTGCCCCCGAAGCATTTGGGGATTATTTTTCTTATAATTTTGCGATAGTCCAGGGCTGATTTCGCCGTCTCCAAGCTGTTTATCACTACGATTTTTCCAATGCTGTTTTCTTAACTATTTCGAGACTGATAGGATTATATCGAAACTATTTTAGGTTAATTTCAAGCCAGCCAGCCGTAAACTCATTTAAGCTCTGTATAAGCACTAACACTGGCGGTGCTGTAGCGTGTGGTGGTAGCGTGCACCGCCTACAACACCGAAGGTCCTAGGTTCAAGTCCCGGGCAAAGAACATAAACAATTTAGAAAAAGTGGTTTAAACTAAAAAAAACAAGTAAGGAAGGTTAAGTTCGGGTGTAACCGAACATTACATACTCAGTTGAGAGCTATAGTGACAACATAAGGGAAAATAACCATGTAGGAAAATGAACCGAGGGAAACCCTGGAATGTGTTTGTATGACATGTGTATCAAATGAAAGGCATTAAAGAGTATTTTATGAGGGAGTGCGCCATAGTTCTATAGGTGGACGCCATTTAGGGATATAGCCATAAAGGTGGATCAGGGTTGACTCTAGAATGCGTTTGTACGATATGGGTATCAAATGAAAGGTACTAATGAGTATTTTAAAAGGGCGTGGACCTAAGTTCTATAGATGGACGCCTTTCGAGATATCGCCGTAAAGGTGGACCAGGGGTGACTCTAGAATGCGTTTGTACGATATGGGTATCAAATGAAAGGTGTTAATGAGTATTTTAAAAGGGAGTATTCCTAGTTCCATAGGTGGACGCCGTTTCGAGATATCGCCATAAAGGTGGAGCAGGGGTGACCCTAGAATTTGTTTGTACAATATGGGTATCAAAAGAAAGGTGTTAATGAGTATTTTAAAAGGTGTGGGCTTAGTTCTATAGGTGGACGCCTTTTCGAGATATCGCCATAAAGGTGGACCAGGGGTGACTCTAGAATGAGTTTGTACGATATGGGTATCAAATTAGAGGTATTAATGAGAGTTTTAAAAGGGAGTGGTGGTAGTTGTATATGGGAAGGCGTTTTCCAGATATCGACCAAAATGTGGACTAGGGTGACCCAGAACATTATCGGTTGGATACCGCTAATTTATTTATATATGTAATACCTGGCAAGATTTTAAGGGTTTTTTATTTCGCCCTGCAGAACTTTTTCATTTTCTTCTACTTAATATGGTAGGTGTCACAACCATTTTATAAAGTTTTTTCTAAAGTATATTTCGCGTCAATAAAACAATCCAATTACCTTACCATGTTTCATCCCTTTTTTCGTATTTGGTATAGAATTATGGCATTTTTTTCATTTTTCGCAATTTTCGATATCGAAAAAGTGGGCGTGGTCATAGTCGGATTTCGTTCATTTTTCATACCAAGGTAAAGTGGGTTCAGATAAGTACGTGAACTGAGTTTAGTAAAGATATATCGATTTTTGCTCAAGTTATCGTGTTAACGGCCATGCGGAAGGACAGACGGACGACTGTGTATAAAAACTGGGCGTGGCATCAACCGATTTTGCCCATTTTCACAGGAAACAGTTAACGCCATAAATCTATGCCCCTACAAAATTTCAAAAGGATTGGTTAATTTTTGTTCGATTTATGGCATTAAAGTATCCTAGACAAATTAAATGAAAAAGGGCGGAGCCACGCCCATTTTTAAATTTTCTTTTATTTTTGTATTTTGTTGCACCATATCATTACTGGAGTTGAATCTTGACATAGTTTACTTATATACTGTAAAGATATTAAATTTTTGTTAAAATTTTACTTTAAAAAAATTTTTTTTTAAAAGTGGGCGTGGTCCTTCTCCGATTTTGCTAATTTTTATTAAGCGTACATACAGTAATAAGCGTAACGTTCCTGCCAAATTTCATCATGATATCTTCAACGACTGCCAAATTACAGCTTGAAAAGTTTTGAATTACCTTCTTTAAAAGTGGGCGGTGCCACATCCATTGTCCAAAATTTTACTAATTTTATATTTTGCGTCATAAGTTCAACTCATCTACCAAGTTTCGTCGCTTTATCTGTCTTTGTAATGAATTATCGCACTTTTTCGATTTTTCGAAATTTTCGATATCGAAAAAGTGGGCGTGGTTATAGTCCGATATCGTTCATTTTCAACAGCGATCTGAGATGAGTGCTCAGGAACCTACGTACCAAATTTCATCAAGATACCTCAAAATTTACTCAAGTTATCGTGTTAACGGACGGACGGACGGACGGACGGACATGGCTCAATCAAATTTTTTTTCGATCCTGATTATTTTGTTATATGGAAGTCTATATCTATCTCGATTCCTTTATATATGTACAACCAACCGTTATCCAATCAAACTTAATATACTCTGTGAGCTCTGCTCAACTGAGTATAAAAAAACATTTATTTAAGCGGGGTGCCCCTCGGCAGTTGTTCGTAAAACACTATGAGTACATTTCGCCATGAAAAGCTTCACAGCGAAAGCTCAACTGCCTTGCAAACGCCGTTCAGAGTCGGCATAAATATATATTGGTCTCGTCCCGCTAATGTGGAGGAAAATTAAAAAAGAGACACGACGCAAATTGAAGAGAAGCTTAGCCTAAATCTTCTTTGAGGAAAATCGCGCCAAGTATTTATTATTGTTTTAATCCAAAACACTATAAACAGAGCAAATATCGCAGCACATTCCACGTGCGGAACATCAAAAACTATTTAGGCCTTCCTTAGCGCAAATACAATTCTGAATCTGTTTTTCTGCTATATCGTAATCCGCAAGGTGACTCAGTGGCCACTGTTTGAAAGTCATTCACGCTGCAAGGATGGGCATAGTATGCTTAATATGTATTGAGGAGGGGGGAATGCGTGCGGAATCTGCTTTGCTGGCACTAAGTAGAAGGCTACTCCCGGGTAATTGATTTTCGATGATCTTACAGACGTACTGAAACTCGAAATTATCGGTATAGCTAAATTTATTGACTTCACGAATTGGTATTCGAGGAAAAGAAAAGATGAATTTTAAAAAATTTCCAGATATATGCAGGCGAGAAGGCATAATTAGAAGCTTGGAATATATGGCTCGAATTGGGCCGGAAAACGAAAGCGGGACTTTCAGTTTGGCCTGCCACAGATGCATGATTTGGATAAATAATCCTTTACATAAATGGCAACACTATGGACACATTCTATAGGAAATTTCAAAATTTTGTAAAAAAACCGAGAATATTATGCACTTCTTCTAGAGGCTTCAGAGAAGATATCGGCTACCCATTGTTTGTGCACATTCAACCGCGTTAAAGGTCTGGCTTCAAATCCGATTTAGGTAGCCCAACAACTTGATTAGTGCAACTGGGATATCAAAGTCACGCTTTCGAATCATCATTCCGGAGACTGGAAATTTACTTTGAATATTCGTACTTCTTGTACTTCTTGTACTTAGAATTAAGCTGCAACCGTGTTAACTTTTATATTGACAGTCAAGTAGCAATTAAGGCAATAATCTCGCATAGCACAACATCTAAATGCGTGTTAGAGTGTAAGCAGTCTCTGGAGAGAATCGGGACAGGGAGAAGCATACATCTATAATGGGTCCCAGGGCATATGGGAATAGATGGGAATGAAAAAAGCGGATGAACTAGCTAAAAAAGGGCGCATCCCTTGAAGCTTGCTCCACGGACGTCACAATTAGACTGGGCGAGATTAAACGAAGGCGAGATGTGCACATGATCGCCCAGCGGGAAAGGCGTGGGTTCAAGCGCGGGGCTGTAAAGTGTCGAAGATTATGTGTAGGTCTTACAACCTTAGACTAACACAGTTGCTTCTATCATTAAAAAGAGAGGACTGTAGACTCATGACGGGTATTCTGACTGGACACTGCCTTCTGGCATCATATGCCTTTAAATTAGGCTTGGTCAGTAACAGCAGATGTAGGAAGTGCGGGTTGGATGAGGACACGGTCGAGCACGTTTTGTGCTCGTGCCCTTCGCTTGCCAGGCTAAGACTTCAGCTATTAGGGGTGATACAGCTGTCAGATCTAGAAGCAGAGATTGGCTTAAGTCCTAGGAAGCTTCTAGTATTTGCCAAGAAGTCGGAGTTATTTTATAACATAGCTCCTGGCTTTTGATAGAGTTTTTCAGTTTGGTCGTTAAAACAAACTTCTGGTAACACTACGGACTAATTCGGTCTATGTGAGGTCCTCATGGACCGGAAAGTTTCAACCTAACCTAATATAGAATCCATATACGTACTTTTTATTTTTTTATATTCTTCCTACGTACTTTTTATCTTATGGCATTTTCTTTTCTGGTAAAAATTGTACCCTTATGTTGCATCCTTAAGTTCTAATTTTTAACCTAAGTTACTTGGCGCTCTGAAAAAAAGCTAACTTGTTAGTTAATGGTATACCTTTTGTTATTTAACGGGAAACATTTTTTGAAAGGAACACCCAAACTTACGAGTGGACTGAGAGGAGTCAACTTGCCGACATTATTTTTAGAAAAGGAAATGCTATAAAGTTTCATATAGCATTCATACAAATCCTCTCTACCCTCTCTATACATATATGAATTACATATGTACCATTAGCATATTACAAATATGTAGTTTAAATATTTTATGTGAACAATAGTCCCTACCCAGTAGAAAAGGGGATGAGCGATTATGGATCGCTAAATTGGGAGCGTGGGATTGCTCCCGCACTGTCCAAGACGTCAAACAAAACATGCTCCCTTTTAACATTGCATGTTCTAGGAGGGCGAGCGCTCTGTAAACGGTTGAGAAACGTGGAACCAGAGCGCTCTCTAAATGATCCATAAATACAAGAAAGGAGTGCTCTCCAAATGATAATAAGAAAACAAAATCAGAACGCTCTCCAATGGATTAAAAACAACAAAAGGAGTGCTCCCTATATCATCAAAATGCACAAAACTAGATCGAGACAGAAAAATAGTTCTCTAAAAATAATAAAAAAGGAAATAAGCCATTTTTCAAGTTTGTTTTCAATTAGTAAATTTTTAATTTAAAATTTTCACTTTATAAATTTTCCCGTAAAGTTTCAGTTTTGCTTCTCTAAAGGCATCCTTAATTTTATCCTCAAACTCGGAATAGTTTTGATATTTGTTTTTGACGGCTTCTCCAATGCAAAATAAAAGCCAAAGGAGGAATTCAAATATGCTCAAAAAACTTACCAAATAAATGATAGCTAAATATCTTGTAGTCCCTAACTGCGATTTTATTTTGGCCTCTGGCTTCGTCGAAAATTTCACACAAGATTTCTTTCAAATTTCGGTTTGCTAATTTTGATTTAAAAAATTTAATCTGCGATAAATAACAAAATATGCATTAAAATGGAGATTGAACATAATGATCAAAATAATTCTTACCACAACTTCTTCCTTAGGTTTGGCAATATTATTCGCCTGCTGCATTTCCGCTACTGAATTTATTGGCAAAACATCAAGAGAAAACTTCGGGGGGCTCAACTTTTTTAAAATTTCCTCCAATATTTTTTGTAATTCCTTATTTTTATATATTTCACTTATTTTCCTTTTTAGAAACGTTTAAATTAGACCACGTAACACTTTCACTGAATATTTAAGAATGACAAATTCTTTTATTTTGAGAAAATCCAAAACAGTTATTTTAAAAAACAGTTATTTTCGATGGGTTTATTATGTTTGCCGCAAATATCCCACTTTGCTCCATAAAAACAGAAAGGTAACACATATAACGGTTTAAAAAGCAACGATCGCATTCTGCTCCCAGAAAAATAATAGGAGATCACAAGATAATGTGCTGCTCTATAGTTGATCCCCTGTTGTTTAAAAAGATCGCTCTATTCCTGTTCGTCAAGGGAGCACTCGAGATATTTTCTACTGGGTACTGCAGCCACTCGCAAACCAACACACGCATACCTACTATCGCATATACGCACAAACAAACCAACTATGTAGAGCATACGTATGAATTTTCTGAATAATGTGTGACAAAAACAAAAACTTATTGTATAAATTTATTTTGTGTTTTAAAATAAGTAATTCATATAAGCTTCTCTTGGTTGCATTGTTTTAAGACAAATAACTTATGCAATACTTCTTATTTAAATATGCACACACACACATAGACAAGACGCATGTTTATATAATGCTTATTCATTTAAACGTTTGTTTATTTATTTTTGCAATTGTTAAATCACACGTGTAACTAACAAACAATGATTTCTTTAGAAATTGTTTAACAATACGGAAGATCTTAGGCAATTTAAATCGTTTATAGTTTATGCAACAGATTTAAATAATTCTATATATGCTTAATTAGATGGAAAAACAATTTTCTTATGCATTTATTTAATTGACTGATATCCTAAAGGAAAATAAAATATTGTTTTAAAAAAGGTATGAAATAAAATAATAATTTATTGAACAACCAATGACTTGACTCATGTAAACTAAAGTTGGTTTGTTTGGGTAACGACCTACATCGACTAGTCAATTAGTCGGGTAGAATGTTTTGCATTGATGAAACTCGCCTAGCAGGTATTCGATTTCAACAAAGTGCGCAAATGTTGTTGTTGTAGCGATAAGATTGCTCCCCGAAGACTTTGGGGAGTGATTCGAATACTGACGGTTGCATTAATTAAATTCTTAGCAAATAAAAATAAAGAAATTTAATTGTTTGCTGCAAAATAAGTTTCCAAAACGTATCTAGTCACGGATTTCTCTTTATGGTTTCGGGAATGCCAAAGAACCAAATTGCGCATAATGTGAGCAGCAGCTGGCCTACGAAAACTTTACAACATTTTAACGAAGCGCAGAACTGAAGGAAAATTACAAGAAAAAAGAAAAACTATTCAATTAGTCGAGTCTGTCACAAGCCGAATACCTAAAGCTAGTCGATTACTGATTGTCTATTATTTTACTAAAGAACTATTACTTATCCATTAATCGATTATTCGAATAGTCGATTATCGACCGTGTGCAAAAACTCCTTGTTAAATCGACAATTGTGAGTATTTTGTATAACAAATCGCAAAAGTCTATTTGTGAACACACGAAAACCAGCAAAAAGCTGACTTTAAACTTTAACTTGCACTTAACTGACAGTCGATGCTTCGGTTAGTATAGAGAAAACGGGAATTTCGATACTTATAGTTGAGTGACTTAACTGAAGATGGTGAAAACGGCCCCTCAGACGTGAGAATAACTCTGCCACTTAGATCTTTTTCCGATCCACTGTTCGGCATTAACTAATTGAATCAATTACGTTTTGTTGTTGTTGTAGTATTGCATCGCCCCAACTTCTAAGCGCGACCATTCACCAATTGTCATCAGTATCCTTTAACGGATTCAAAGGAAACTTGTAGTTTCAGCAGGAGTGGACCATAGTTAAAGTGGTGTTAGAGGCGTTGGTTCCACATTGCAATTAAAGAGATGGTTGGTATCATGTGGCCACACATCGCAAACAGGACATACATTATGTATGTCGGCATAGATTCTGAATAAGTAAGAGCTTAGCCTGTTACAGTATCCAGATCGAAGTTGGGATAGAGTGACGCGCGTTTCCTTAGGGTGAGTGCTTTCCTCTTCGGCGAGCTCAGGTATTTATTTCTTAGAACTGGGTTCACTGGCAACTCCTGGCATAGAGGTCCGACGCCTGAGGACATGCTTGTGTTTTTTTTTCTTGTGTTCGTGTTCTCAGGGAGGTGTGGCCTCTTCAATCAGATGTCTGTTGGGATGCCTAGTTTTTGGGTATTCAACAGAAGCTGTTTGTTCACCATTTAATCTATCTCCATAATAGGGAGTACACTCGTCAGTTAAGTCGTCCCAATCTGTGAATTCGTGCGCATATTTAAGGTCGAAACGAACTTTTATCCTTACCTGGTGATTTGTCTGCTGTCCTGTGATACAGGTACTCGGGATTGTGTACAATAAATGTTGGCATCCTTAAAGTCATAAAATACACTAGAGAACAGTGTTTTCAAGGAGTATTTGAAATACATCACAAAAGAGCTGGACATAGAGCACAGAGTCTCCACCTGGAAAATATGAAAGCACATAGTAGCATTGGCTTCCAACGTTTCGAAGTACTTGAAGATACAAACTAACATAGTAAAAGGCCCTATACAAGAACATTTAGCCTTAGGGCGAACGAAGCGGAAAATACCGATTCCTTCGGATTAGATAAAGAAGCCAGAAATGTTACCGCAAGGCCACCAAAGTGGAACAAGCTGGCGTGAATACACCGGAAAATACCGTACACAGACGAGAGCTGGCGTTAATATACCGGAACATACCATCCCCAGATCAACATCTTTGCCAAATAAATACTTCTCACCTTAGCGAAAGTGTATGAGGTCATCTATGGATGTCCGATGTGAGATAGCGAGACATGACTTAAACACGTAGCGTCTTCCAACATAGGACTTGGAATAACGTGTGCAGAAGTTGCTGACAAGACGGTCACTATAGCGTAACTTGCGGGCGATTTCGGTCACGAAGGTAGAATAAGCTCATCGTAAATCCGAGCTTCTCTTGAGAGCCTGGTATCGCTGAAGTGTTGATCAAGGGTGATAGTCACTTCTCGCCTTCTCGCGAAATTGGTTGTGGAAAGCATTACAAATAATTGACGGTAGCGGCCCAAAGTGCAATAATTTTATAAAGAACGTCACAAACTTCTTACAGCTTTAAATACAAAGCCCTTTTTTTCCATTGCATATTCTAAGAACCGTAAAATAATATTGACAGATAGCGAGACAGCGATGAAATCACACTGACGCCCAGAGATGCCGTAGAAGTACTGAAGACAATAAGGTGGTTTAATAACTCATTAATGTTGGTTCAATAAAGGATTATAAATTGATTTGCTCACTATCACTCCGAGCTATTATTTCAAAAGTTTTCTTAAGCAGGTTTAGCAAACCCTACGAATGTATATCTGTCTTACAGGTACCAGTACGAAATTGGAAGGGAAGCCCAGCGTGAATCTCTTCTGAGGCACCAACCTATTCAAATAATATTGTACCGAATTTTGTGAATTCTGATTATTTTGCACCTTCTGCTAATATTCGAATCGCTGAACTGTCGAATAAATAACTCCAATATTCAGTACTGCAAAATGGACTTTATTTAGACTACTTTGGAAGTAGTACTTCACAAATTCAATTATACTTCACTACAGCGTATTTAAATAAACACGATTAGTCATTCCTCAGCTTGCGCTGCTTTTATACTTTCTGTTGCCTCGTTCGCATATTTCTCCTAAGGTCCAGACCTTTCACGAACAGTTGTATCTCATACTTGGTTAATTAGCTATATGCGTGTGTATGGGTGAGTAACAACTTCTGCTCTTAGCTGATAACTACATACGTGTATGTGAGATAACTTTTTCACTCAAGCTGCTCATTATGTGTGTGGAATGTTCTTCGTTGCCTTGTATATAAGTGTGGCTGCTTGCTTTAATGTGTTGTTGTGATTATTTACTACAGCTTAGTGATGCTAATATTCGCCACAATATTATTGACTGAGATGATCCGCTTGAATGCACCAATGTAGCCTTCTCGACGTCAATATTTAGGTAGTTTTCCCAGGCAGTATTTAGGACTTTTTCTGGAAGCGCCTTTCTCCTACATGTATTTATTAAGAGACTAACTTAAAATTTTGTACCTCTAGCTTTTTGCTTAGCTTAATGTACATACTTTTTTTAGGGAAAGTGGAGCGGAAGGACTTTTACCAAAAATGTGGATATTTATTGACTGACTTTATGGAAATTTTTGTAAATGGACACCCTTTTTTACCTCAAGTTAATATTCGAAAAATATCTTATAATATTCTACTTACTTTCCAAAAACAAATACAATTTTTCAAATTTAGAAAAATAACAATAATTATCATTAGAAAAAAAATATTGTTTAGGCCTTGAGCTCGAATCGAACCTTGAAATCATTTATCAATAGGCCGATAAAAACACAAAATACTTATTTAAATATGATCCGATAAGACCCAATATTGCAGCATTCCTCTGTTGACTGACTTTGTGGCCTCACATTAGCCATTTGAAGTTAGTCTTTTGTAGAGCCCAGCACGCACTGACTAATTTGTTACGATCACCACTGCAGTGAACAGTCTAGGCGGTCAACATAAGACATGTCACACGTATGGCGTATTTAATGCCGCTTCAGTTATCGCAACGTATGCGGGTCCTGTTGGTTTGAAATATGATTGCAAATTACAACAAAAACACGACTGTTTTGACGGATTACTTAGGCGGTTAGGTTAGGTTGAACTGGCCGGTCCATGAGGACATCACATAGACTGGATGAGTCCGTAGTGTTACCCGAAGTTTATTTTAACGACCAAACTGAAAACCCTATCAAAAACCAGGACCTAAGTATAAAATAATTCCGTCGTTTTCGCAAATACTAGAAGCTTTTAGGAGTTTAAGCCACTTGGTACTTCTAGATCTGACAGCTGTATTACTCCTAATAGCTGGAGTCTTAGCCTGGCAAGCGCAGGGCATGAGCACAAAACGTGCTCGATCACTTCCGCCTCCAACCAGCACTTCATACATCTGCTATCACTGGCTAAGCCTAATTTAAAAGCATACGACGCCAGAAGGCAGTGTTCAGTCAGATACCTGTCATGAGTCTACAGTCCTCTGTTTTTAATGATAGAAACAACTTTGTTAGTTATATTTGACACCTTACAGCCCCGCGCTTGAACCCACGCCTTTCCCGCTGGTCGATCATGTGCACCTCTCGCCCTTCTCTTAATCTCGCCCAATCTAATTGTGACGTGTACGGAGCAAGCTTGAAGGGATGCCACCTTTTTAGCTAGTTTATTTCCTTTTTCATTCACATCTATCCTCCATATGCCTTGGGGCCCAATATTCCCTGTCCGATTCTTTCCAGAGACTGCTTACACTATAACACACTTTTAGATGCTGTGCTAAGCGAGATTATTATACCTCAATAGCTGCTTGGCTGTCAATAAAAAGTGACATTGGTTACAGTTTAAGCTATTATCTTCCAGTGTTTCTACTGCTTTGTTACGGTTAATACTTCCGCTTGGAAAGCGCTACAGTGATCTGGCAGCTTGTAGGATCTGTTTATTTCCGGAACAGCACAGTATGCCGCAGACCCTACTCCTTCCACTACTTTGGAACCTTCTGTGTACATCGCCTCGCCCGCCATTTGAGCACCCTGGTCGGCGAACCGTCCACCTCTATTGTGGTTTTAAGATCTCCCTCCAAGCGCAGATAGGGAATCAGGTAGTCTGTTGGTCGTGTAACTGATGTATACTTAGGCGTGCACCTGATGAACATAAAAAATAAACTAAGTCGGTAGGAAGCTGCGATCACTGAACCACTTTCAACTAAGAAAGATTTTATGGGAACTCAAACAGGAAGTCTACATATATACGAAAACAAAAAATTAAGCTTTGTAAAAAAATGTAGACAACTTTAATTTGTGGTATCTCAGCCGCAACTAACGCCGCATTCACGCGTCACATTACGGCTTGAAATGCCGGCATTATTGCCACATCAAATTAATCTTGAATAATAGTGGTACGCTTTAACACTTGCTGTGTACTTAGTTGGCCAAAAGATTGCAATGCATCCCACCAAAGGAGTGAGTGAGGTGACAGCAGAAACGAGTTATTAAACAGACTGCAAGCAGAGATTCAGCTAACCACACTCTTTAGTCAAGGTGCTGCCAAAATCTGGCTTGCCAAAGGAATTTCTAGCGCCAAAGTGTACAACAATAGAATAGAAGATAGCGTCAGCGGCAGTAGGAAAAGCTTAACGACGGTAACTGTAACAAATTGCAGGCAACACACACAAAAATGCACAGAAACATACACATCGGCACATCTTGCCTGTTGAACAACACAAATGATGAAGGAAGTGGCCATACACACTTTGCAGATATCCAAAGAGAAACGCAACAGACAAATCAATTACGAATAAAGTACAAGTAAGGCAGGCTAAGTTCGGGTGTAACCGAACATTACATACTCAGTTGAGAGCTGTGGAAACAAAGTAAGGGAAAATCACCATGTTGTAAAAAGAACCCAGGGTAACCCTGGAATGTGTTTGTATGACATGTGTATCAAATGGAAGGTATTAAAGAGTATTTAAGAGGAAGTGGGCCATAGTTCTATAGATGGACGCCATTTAGGGATATCGCCATAAAGGTGGACCAGGCCTGACTCTAGAATTTGTTTGTACGATATGGGTATCAAATGAAATGTGTTAATGATAATTTTAAAAGGGAGTGGGCCTAAGTTCTATAGGTGGACGCCTTTTTCGAGATATCGCCATAAAGGTGGACCAGGGGTGACTCTAGAATTTGTTTGTACGATATGGGTATCAAATGAAAGGTGTTAATGAGTATTTTAAAAGGGCGTGGGCCTAAGTTCTATAGTGGACGCCTTTTCGAGATATCGCCATAAAGTGGACCAGGGGTGACTCTAGAATTTGTTTGTACTATATGGGTATCAAATGAAAGGTGTTAATGAGTATTTTAAAAGGGAGTGGGCCTTAGTTCTATAGGTGGACGCCTTTTCGGAATATCGTCATAAAAGTGGACCAGGGTGACTCTAGAATGTGTTTGTACGATATGGGTATCAACGAAAGGTGTTAATGAGTATTTTAAAAGGGAGTGGGCCTTAGTTCTATATGTGGACGCCTTTTCGAGATATCGCCATAAACGTGGACCAGGGGTGACTCTAGAATGTGTTTGTACGATATGGGTATCAAATTAAAGGTATTAATGAGGGTTTTAAAAGGGAGTGGCCCTTAGTTGTATATGTGAAGGCGTTTTCGAGATATCGACCAAAATGTGGACCAGGGTGATCCAGAACATCATCTGTCGGGTACCGCTAATTTATTTATATATGTAATACCACGACAGTATTCCTTCCAAGATTCCAAGGGCTTTTGATTTCGCCCTGCAAAACTTTTTCATTTTCTTCTACTTAATATGGTAGGTGTCAACACCCATTTTACCAAGTTTTTTTCTAAAGCTATATTTTGCGTCAATAGACCAATACAATTACCATGTTTCATCCCTTTTTTCGTATTTGGTATATAATTATGGCATTTTTTTCATTTTTTCGTAATTTTCGATATCGAAAAAAGTGGGCGTGGTCATAGTCGGATTTCCGGCCATTTTTACACCAATACAAAGTGAGTTCAGATAAGAACGTGAACTGAGTTTAGTAAAGATATATCGATTTTTGCTCAAGTATCGTGTTAACGGCCGAGCGGAAGGACAGACGGTCGACTGTGTATAAAAACGAGGCGTGGCTTCAACCGATTTCGCCCTTTTTCACAGAAAACAGTTATCGTCCTAGAATCTAAGCCTCTACCAAATTTCACAAGGATTGGTAAATTTTTGTTCGACTTATGGCATTAAAGTATCCTAGACAAATTAAATGAAAAAGGGCGGAGCCACGCCCATTTTGAAATTTTCTTTTATTTTTGTATTTTGTTGCAACATATCATTACTGGAGTTTAATGTTGACATAATTTACTTATATACTGTAAAGATATTAATTTTCTTTTAAAATTTGAATTAAAAAAATTTTTTTTAAAAAGTGGACGTGGTCGTTCTCCGATTTTGCTAATTTTTATTAAGCAGACATATAGTAATAAGAGTAACGTTTCCTGCCGAATTTCATCATGATATCTTCAACGACTGCCAAATTACAGCTTGCAAAACTTCTAAATTATCTTCTTTTAAAAGTGGGCGGTGCCACGCCCATTGTCCAAAATTTTACTAGTTTTCTATTCTGCGTGATAAGTTCTACTCACCTACCAAGTTTCATCGCTTAATCCGTATTTGGTAATGAATTATCGCACTTTTTCGAAAATTTTCGATATCGAAAAAGTGGGCGTGGTTATTGTCCGATATCGTTCATTTTAAATAGCGATCTGAGATGAGTGCCCAGGAACCTACATACCAAATTTCATCAAGATACCTCAAAATTTACTCAAGTTATCGTGTTAAGCGGACAGACGGACGGACGGACGGAATGGCTCAATCGAATTTTTTTTCGATACTGATGATTTTGATATATGGAAGTCTATATCTATCTCGATTCCTTTATACCTGTACAACCAACCGTTATCCAATCAAGTTAATATACTCTGTGAGCTCTGCTCAACAGAGTATAAAAAATAACCAGAAAAATGTGAAAAAATTGAAAAAAAAAGTGTTGTAAAGCATTGCGGTAGGTAGCAAGGGTACTGCATGCAGCATACGGGATCGATATATGCAACATGGCAGTGGAATGCAATGAGGAGCCGGTGTAAAGTAACGTATCGTTACGCTGAGCTAAGGGCACACACACCGGAAGAGGAAAATCAGCAAGCCATGTTGTACATGTCGCTTACCTGGCTCGTGGTGTGTTGTTTTTTTGGTGTGTCCTAAATACGTGCTTGTGTGTGTGTGAGCTGGAATGTGTGCAGCAGGAATGTGCAACAATAGCATGTAGTTGTTAAAGAGCGCCATAGCTGTAAATGAAAACCAGGTGAAAAAAGACGGCGATCTATCAAGCAGCATGCTGTTAGACTGCCAGCCAAGGTGGCAGGAGGCCGGAAAAGAATCAGGAGCCAGAAAGCAGACGCTTCTCCGTTCTCATGCAAGACTGTAAAAGCAAAAAGCAGAAGCAGCAATTCAGTGAATCAGCAAAAATTGAGAAAAAAATAATTATTTAGACAGTGAGGTCGACGTTCAGTCAGCACGCAGACAGTTTGGTTATCCGATTCCATTATCGCGTGCATTAAAACGATTTTTTATGTGTGTTCTCGATTTCCTTTTTTGTATCACTTTTACGGGTTATGTAGAAACATTCTTTTATACATACATATTTTCCTTACTTCATTATAGCCAGGTGCTAGTATTTTGGATATTTAACAATGTTAACTCCAAGTTGGTTGAAAGATCATAAGCCAACATAACATAATTTTAATTGACATAGCATAACATAATAAAGCATAACAAGACATAATATAACATAGGTTAACACCGGCTTATGATAATTGAATTTCAATTATTATGTTTTTCTAAGAGAAACTGAAAAAAAAGAAACATTTACTGGCATATTGCGATGGAGCCATTTCGAAAACCACCAACGTAATCATCATCAGGCAATTTGCTAATACCAGCAGGATGGCCTAGTGGTTAAAGGCTACTGCAGTTTCACCATGTGATTCACGGTTCGAATCTTGGTGAAACCTTTGATAACATTACAAAATTGCCTGATGATGATTACGTTGGCGGTTTTCGAAATGGGTCCATCGCAATATGCCAGCAAATGTTTCTTTCTTTTCAGTTTCTCTTAGAAAAACATAATAATTGAAATTCAATTATTATAAGCCGGTGTTTAGCTCATGAATTCTTAAATATAAGTATAAACTGAACACATCATTAAACAAACATACATAATATAACATAACTTAAAATATAATGCATATAAGACAACATAACATAACAATACATAGCATACCATGACATAAGATTACACGACATTGCATAACATAAGTAAAATAACATAACAACAAATAACATAGGATATCTATATATTTAAAAGGAAGTGTACATTTGATTGTCACTCCATTACTCGGGAACGTATAGAAAGATTGCCATGAAATTTTTAGGAAAGATACAGGAAGGAGAGATGATGGTTAGTTGATTTTGAAATCCCAAATCGGTGATAGCCATATAATACATATATGATGGTATATACAGTATATCTAATATATAAAATTCTTTTGTCACGGTGTTAGAGGCTTAACTCCTCCGAAACGGCTGAACCGATTCTCATGAAATTTTGTGAGCATATTGGGTAGGTCTGAGAATCGGCCAACGTCTACCTTTTTTTCGCTACGTGCCTAGGGTCTTGAGATCAAAACGTGGACCCGGGTACCCCTAGAATGTGTTTATACAATATGGATATCAAATGAAAGCTGTTGATGAGTGCTATAGTACAGGATAATTTGTCATACAACTGGGAGGCTAGGGTCTCGAGATATAGCCCAAAACGTGGACCCGGATACACCTAGAAGTGTTTTTACATTATGGGTATCAAATTGAAGCTGTTGATGTATGCTTAGTACAGAGTAAGTTTTACACCGCTGGGTGACTACGGTCTCGAGATATAGGCCAAAACATGGACCCGGATACCCCTAGAATGTGTGTGTATTATGGATATCAAATGAAAGCTGTTGCTGAGAGCTCTAAAGTTCATTGTGATATTCGATTTAGCCGCATCAACCTGGCAAAACTGATAAATATGCATGCGAAGCCGAAATAAAGACAAGAATTAATAATACCCACATACCTATTTACATACGTCCTATTCGATTTGCCTGAAATTTCGTATATAAATTTGCCTATATTAGTATTTAGATGCTTTTTTCCGGGAAGTATACCAGAGACGGACTGGGAATGGGATTAGGACTAGGAATGGGACTGAGACTGAGACTCGGAGTGGGACTGGGACTGAGACTCGGAATGGGACTGGAACGAAATACATACCACCCTCTGGGACTGGCAATAAGAGATGAAGAAGAAGGAGAAAAACTTGAGAGAAGAGAAAGAGAGAAGGAGACTGAGAAAGAGATAGAATGAGACGAAGATGGAGATGAAGCGAAAAAGACGGAGGGAGGAGTGAATAAAAAGATTAGGAAAAAGTGTAGAGGGGTAGGGCGGAGTTAGACGGAAAAAGCTTATTAAAATGTATGCAGATAGACCAAATTTATGGCAGAACAACGTCTGCCGGGTCTGCTAATAATAATATAAAATGACAAACATAAAATAGCATGCAATAAAATAACTTGATAAAACATAAATAAAATTACAAGACAACGTAACATAACGTGGCACAAGTAAGTGAGTTTCGTTGAAGGTGGAAGGCTTTAAACACTGACCGTGTGTTCTAAACGTTCCCCTAACGCGGTGCGCGCAATTCTTTCGTACCTCGAACCGGGATTTTTTATGTGGTAGTAGAGAACTGGTAGACGTGAATTGGTTAGACGGTTCTTAATGAGCGTCCTGTCTGATCATGGACATATTCAATTCTCGATAAGATATGCTTTGGAAATCCTAAAATAGCGTGAGATCTGCAGTGAGTACGTTAGAAGATTTGGCGGAGAGCTTCACCGCGTCGAGAAACAGTGCCTTTCAATGTCCCTCGGGTACCGAAATCTTAGAGCTTCCAGTGGGCGGTTCATAGAACTGGAAACAGTGAGCTGATTCAGTCTGGGAGCTTAAAAAGCAATGTTTACAATGTTTTAGAATATGTTTTAAGTTACCTTCTTTCCAAAGAAAGAAAATCTCAAGATGCTCTAAGGACTTAAGTCAAATCACTCCTCCTCATTCCCTGGGGACGCTTGATTGATTTATACATACGACACACGAGTCCATCGGGCATTTTAGCGTGGCTTTTTATTTAGTCCAAAACAAATCTGTGCGCTTTTCCTACATAACGAAAGGTTGATTTTGAATTCGAGGAAGCTCTGGCTATATTCATTACTAAACTTCTAAGCAATAGAACTGTCCCAGTGCAGTGGGGAGTGGAAATAGTCTACAGAAAGGCAATATACCCCACATTGATGGGTTCTACTCCTTTACTCCAGGTTGTGGTGTTTGTAAGGCTATCTGGGCGTGGCATATAGATCGGCTCAGTTATGGTAGTCATTTATGAATTCTGTTCAAGAGGAATGTCCAATGCTGTATCATTATTGATATATTAGTGCCAGTCAATCCCTCGAGGGAGGACTGGTGACAGGGACTTACTTGGGGCAGTGTACGGATGAGCCGAAGATGGAGAGGAATTTATATAGATGCTCAATATAAGCCACAATATCAAGCTTGCCAATCATTGTAGCATTTTACCAAGCACACTTTGCCTTTGTTTTAACGCACACCGGGTTATAAAATTCTCGATCTTATGCACACTAAGGCTTCCTTCCTCCTCTATTCTTTTCATATACAATTTCTTTACTACTTCACACCCGTATGTTTTGTTTAGCCCTACCATTAGTGTCCCATTAGCACCTTGGCTGCCACGTAATAGCAATTTTTATTTAATTCTTATTAAAACGGTCGTGAAGGTGTTAATGGGTGTGGGGATAAGAGTGCGGGTCCTGTTGGAAGAATATGCAATGCAGCAAACATAAGAAAGCGCTGTAGCTGATAATGAAGTGTTGAGCATATTGCGGAGGTAAAATTAAATAAGCGTCAAAGAGTATGTCTATGTGAGGGTGTATGTGCGTGACTGTGCGGAAGGAAATTGCATGTTGTGCAAGAAAGTGTTTAAATTCCATTTGATGCACCAAATTGATAAAATTGATAAAATATTACGATTTAATGGCAAGCAGGTTAGTTTTAGTGAACTGAATTTGTTTTGTTGTAGTAAAAGAATGCAGATTTAAAGGCGTTGCTTAAGAGTGTTGCCTCAAGTGCTAATAGTGAGAAAAAAATTAGAGTAAGAGGAAGACTAGAGTAAGAGGAAGATTAAGTTTAAGAGTAAGATTCAGAGAAAATGTAAGAATAGGAATAACAGTAAATGTCAAATTAAAAGTAGGGGTAAGTGTAAGAGTAAGAGTAAGAGAAGGAGTAAGAGTAGGACAAAGAGGAAGCTTAGAGCAAGACTTACCAATCTCATATTTCTTTGTAAAACAAGCCAGAACCCACCCAGTCATCATATCCAGAAATCCCTACAAAATATAACAGAAATTTACCCTGAGAAAAATCGCCATGCCATTTGCGTAGGCAGCCACTAGCTTCTAGCTCCAGCAGAAGCTCGCTTACTACTACAGTCCATAGTAGGGCAGTTAGAAGACCTGATTGGGTATCGCTATGCACGTCCATCCTTCTACTGTGGCCTATCTCCATTCCACTTCGCACAAAAGTTGCACAAATCTTTGAATATAGACCCAAGCACAGCCCTCTCGACTCCATAGCCAACCAGGTGAGACATCGTTAAAGGCCCCATCAGTGTCTAGAAAAACAGCCATAGCTAATTTCTTTAAAATCGAATAAGTAGCCGTTTTTATTGCGCTTCTCTTGTAAACCTCTAGAATCCTGCTCTGCACGAACAGATCCATCAGAAGCTTGGTAAGACCTCTTACCGATTTTTTAAATGAAGGTAGCTTTGATATATTCTATGATTTTGCATAGATCCCCAAAAAACTATTAACTTGTATGACTTGCGGGCCAACATCTGGCTTGCTCTGCAGGTAGAGGTTCTAACCGCGACATCTGGAAATTGATTATGCAACACAAAATTCAGCGGATTCACGCTTTCCATCGTACTGGTGCCCCAAACTCTCTCTCTTTTTCATACTTACAAATTTCTAAACTAATCTTTTAGAGCTCCCATCTGAAGGGTAATTCACAGGGCTTGCCCTTCTGTCTATCAGTTTTCATGGGGAAGAAATGCTGGTGGCGCTATTGCATGTCGCAGTAAACTTCTCTAGCAGAACGTTTATCGCAGCTTTGGACAAGCAGGAAGTCACAATAACAATTTCCCACAATAAAGGTCCTCAGTTGATCAAAGACTTAAAAAGTTGGTACCACTGCGAGCAGATAAGCTCTTAAAGTTTTCTCCGAGATAGGACCTGCGGAAGCATCGTGCTGACTTTGACGGATATGCAAATGCTGAATAGTTGTTTAACTCGAGTGTAGAGTTGCCTTGGAAGACGCTGCCATCACGAACCACCCAATGAAATTTTGTATTCCCTTGGGCGCAGATAAACTTTTTTTGACTTTTGTGTATTAGAACATTGTAAGGTTAGGTCGACGTCGGCAGGTCCTAGCTAATACCTTAGGCTTTCGCCATGAGCTTTTCCAACAAAAGTAGATCTTACGGAAGAAGAAAAAGGCGACCTACTAAGGGATATTTAAGTCGCTCCTTCTCATATAAATAATAGGTAAAACTTTGCCTATATAGAGGCACGACACAGAACATGTTTTGGAGTGTGCAGTTAGTTAAAGTTCTTAGTAGGTCAGATCTTATGACAATGCAATGAATAATAGTTTCGACTTAGTGGATAAGAAGTAATGTTTCCATAACAGCGATACACAAGCAGTTGAGCTCACTAAAAGCCTCCAATAAAAGAAAATAAATCTTGCATTCAAAGTTGAAACCACACACTCAAATTTGGTATTTTAAGTTTTCAGCTTCATTTAACAAGTTTTTCAATTTAATACAACAAAAAGGCATTCCAACATCTTAAGCTTTCCACTCGAGCACTTTCGTAACAAAATCCATTCGTTATCCTCAACCAAAACTCATATTTTTCTTTACAATCTCATTTAAGTTCTTTCCGAAATCGATGACTTTTATTACATATAATACTTAGGAAGTAGCAAAAAAAAACATCACACACCTACGAAAGATAACATAACGGTAAATCTTTTTCGATTAGAACTGCTGCAACTCTTTTTTTATTTTTTTCAAAAACTTAAGCGCTTTAACATACACTGCTTGCTATCCAACGATAAGAAGATTTTATTGAAAATTTCAAAATGTATCATGGCATATAACGCACATATGTAAGGCGCATCTTTTGCAAGAAAGATGCAAAAGAGTGGCGGATCATCGATTGCTTCATGAAGCTTCAATGCGATTGCCGAATACCCTGCACAGTTTGTCAATAGAGGAAGCTTACCTCTTTTGCTTATTTGTTCCAAACGGATTAAAGGGCTTTCCTATCTACAACCCCAAAACATCCTCAAGTATTTTCTTAGTCCTCCTTCACAAAGCAACAGTTTACCAGGTTTGAATTATTTTTCGTGTTGATTCAAGGCCCTTTTTCAGTATCCAAATACATGTTATTTTGCAACTGGTTTGCAAAAGAATATGGTTATAATCTTACATAAGCACACATACGATATCCATGCCAATGACATACATGCAAACATATCTAAAGATACGTGTGTGGTTTGTCCTCGGTGAAATATTTGGGTGCAACACAAGCTTATTGAGAAGTCCTAGAAGTTGCATATATGAAAAATGATTTCATATACAGTTACTGATAAAAAATATTCTATGTAGTTTTGACTAACGATTATAGTAATACGCAGAACTCTAACTTCAAGTCTCCCATATATGTTATTCGAAGATCTTCTTCCCATACATATGCAAACTATGCCGTACACAACATAATGCATTAACCGAAACTTATAACGCGTCGTATGAAGATGAATGTAATAATCTGGACCAGGTATCGGAACGGCATAGCTCGCTGAGTTCGATACTGAAATGAAATCAAAACCATTGTGTTGTCTTCCTCTTTGCTGATCTAAAATACCCGAAGTATGCATGTAGTAACAATCGCCGAAAACCCGATTTCCGTGTCTGGGTTGTTCGATGCGATACGTAAATATCTTACGATGAAAAAACTAAGGAAAAGAAATTGGCAGCCATGCCGAGACTGTGATCGAATCCGCCTAGCCCCGACATATGGCATGGAATCATAAATTGCCTACTAAGAAAAAAACCTGAGAAAAAGAAATCGGCGTATTCTCGGCTCGGCAGTCACACCACTCCTGAAAGATATAAATTCAAGACTGTGAAATACTGATATATTGCTCTAGAAAAGAGTTTCCTGGAAGAGTCATGTGCCTGCCCGTGATGTCAATGTCGTGTATCAGAGAAGATTTAGTGATGACTTATATGAGCTCTAAGCATTAATGAACATAGTGTGACGAATAGAAGCCCAATTGCATAAAAATCTGGCGGCTTGATCTTGTTATGCATTAGAAGCAGAGAATCTCCCCTTTTCTCCCACTAAGTTGAAAGAGTTAGGTGCAGAGAGATTTGATTTCAGTTCGTTGTCCCTATTCAGCACCGAAATAACTGACGTGTCTTGTAAATTATACAGATGGCTAAGCGCCAGCACTGTGCAACAGCCGGCTGGGTATTAGACCAAACCCACTGTTTTGTAGAGATCGAGCCTTATGTAGACAAAGTACTATCTCCGTTTTTCGAAGCTAGCCTCAAAAAAAAAGGAAACGGTTTGCGAAAATCTAAATTCTATATTTCGAAATTTTATTTTTTTTGTTAACGCGTTCAGCAAATTAAAAAAGTAAAAATGTAGTCGTGGGTCCGCCTTTTTCTTTTATTTCAATGGCTGAATTCTTTTTTTGAAAAATTACAGTACGAGCAATTCCAGTGCAGACATTAAAGTAATAGCCATATCATGGGACTATCTGAATTTTCGCCGCGTATAACAACTGTTATACTAAATTTCTCAAAAAAAGAATTCAACCTTTCAAATAAGGGAAAAGAGCGGACCACGGCCACATTTTTAATTTTTTAATTTGCTGACGTGTTAACAAAAAAAAATAAAATTCGAAATGTAGAATTTTGAACTTTGAAAGCCGATATCTTTTTTTGCAGGCTAACTTCGAAAAAACGGAGATAGTACTTTTTATACTTAAGCCTCAATCTTCTGAAAAAAGTTGGTTTGGTCCAATACCCAGAAAAAAAGTATATTTTGTCGCATAGTGCAATTAATGATGATGATCTTTCCATCTAAGCCTTATCTTTCTCTTGCTTTTACTCTTACTGCTGCTTTTAATTTCCATCTTTTTCACACCGTATTGTCCCTTTCTTCGCATTCTCAATCTTTCGCTAACACTGTGTTTTATTACTATCCCCCTCTCTCTGTTTCATCTCTTCTAGATCCCGATTTTTTTCTACCTCCTCTCCTATTCGTTTCCTTTTTCTTCTCCATTTTTAATATATCTTCTTTCCTTTTTTCTCATCTCCTTCCCTTGCCACTATTTATATTTTTGTTTTGCGTACCGTTTCCTTTTATTCTACTTCTTGGTATATATGCCCCTTCCTTTTTCTCACTCTAACTCTCCGTTTCTGCTATCTCCTTTCTGTGCTTGCTTTCTTATCCTCTTTCCCTCCTTTTCCGTGTTCTACTTTCCTGTCCTTCCCCTATTCCTTTTCTCTATCTTTTACTTTGCCTATGTCTTAGCTTTTGGATTAAACTTTCTCTGCCTTTCGGGACTCTTGTCTTTCGCTACTTCCTCTTTCTTTTTTAACCCTTTTTATTTCCCTCCTCCTCTTTCCTTCAAATTCGTCTTCTTCATACACATATGTATATATCTGTAGATATAGCGGTTTGGGGTTTTCAAGAAAGAGGCTCGTTACCTCCAACTTTATCAGAACTGCATTCTTCGTCATATGTAAGACAAAGTTTCTACCAAATTGTTACTTTCGCTGCCCTCACTCTGGTCACCATACTCCTATTAATTTCTACTCACCATCTCACTTATCTCTATGATATACCTTTAGGATAAGAAGGACCAATACGTCATTTTTTAAAATAATCCCCATATTTTCCCAAAAGGCGAGTGTGGACGAAGAAGATCCGCTTTTTATGTCTACGGGAGCTTCTAGATGAGCATTTCTTAAAGAGCTTCTGCTAGAAGAGTGATTTGACAGTTTCAGCATGACTAAAATTCTTCCCCGTGTTAAAGGTAACCAGATAATAAGGGTTAAGAATTTGAATAAAGTCTCAGAAATGAGCTAATACCTTTTGAAAGGTATACGGCCCTAAGAGGGGCCGAGGAATTTTGATTTTTTTTGATTTGGGTACTTGTCTTGTCGAGATATCTTTATATAAAGGTACGAAAATCACGCAGCACGTTATTTTCCACCAAATCTACTTTTAATTAAAAATCTACATAGACCGCTCGAAAGTACAATCATTTCATTAATTGTTTTTCGTCCGATATTTATTTTTGGTATATTGGTATATATGTTTTTGTAGTCCCCATTCTTGATCGCTGCGAATAAAAGCAATATGTGTAGCATATTTTAGGCACAATTACAAGGGCGTATCCAGCCTTTCACAAAAGGGGGCCCATTTTTTTTTATTTCAGATTCATATATAGCGTATTTATAAGTATAAAGAGTAATGACGTCTAGGTAAAAGCGAAGCCTGCTTGATAGACCCAGCTGTGGGCTCTAGCAGTCCATTAACATTTTTATTTAATTATCAAGAGCTTCCTAAAATATCTACCATGTCCAGGATTTGGTAATTCAAAATTTTGTTGAATAGATAGATTAATTTAATAGTCAGTACAAGGTGTAAATACTTCAGAAGTGTGATCCCGCAAGTGAGTTTCAGATTCAACAAAACTGTATTTTTCCACATACTTTATTTAGTTACAGAGATATATTTTAAATTGCATTAATCATTCTTTGAGTATCAGAAAACCTGCTAAGTAAGTATAATTCTTGGAGGATTTATTGCAAATTCATCTAAAATTAGATCCTTTAACTCCGTATCATTTTCCGCTACCAGTTTTCTGTGAGCACTCAGCATACATAAAACTTAAACATACAATAAATATATTAAAAAAAAATTATTTACTATTAAGGCGAGATTCTGCCATTATTGTCCTCAATCCCGTGTTTTCCCTCCTTAGAGTGCTGAAGGAGTGTTCCACAGTTGCGGTTGTGCAGGGCATTGCAAGCTTCTCTTATCTTTGGATGAAATGCTGTCTTCTCAAAGGCACATACAAGATCTGTTGGTCCATGATTTTGGCAAGCCCTGTACCACAATTCCAGTTCATTATCAATACCATATAAACTATAAAAAACCTAGGCATCGGCAAGTTTGCTTTCAATGTCTTTAAAACTCATTTTTTTTTGACAACATTTGGATGCAATGTAGTCAAACAAAAAGCAGGATTATTTTGCTGCGAAAACCTTTCACTCAGTGAACAAATTAGGGAGTCTAGATAAAGGTGAGGAACTAAAAACCTTTTATGTTGTTGATGTTTAACTTTCAGTTTAGTGTTCTTAGTTCGCGGGGGGCAACGGCCTCCCCCTGCCTTTGCACACTTACTTATATTGGGCTTGGAGTTGTGTAGAAGATGAAGCAGTCGATATAGTTTCTTTTATCTTTAATGCTTTGTTTTATTAGTTTATTATAATTTTATATCGAATATTCACAGCTTGCTGAATCCCGTCCATATCCTTTTATTAAGTTATTAACGATCCTAAAAGTAGACTTCAAATTTTCCGAAAAATTTTTTATGAACAAAATATTGTAAACTTAATACAATTTAATACTATTTTCACAAAGACGGCTTATTGAATAATAAAGGCAGTTTTCTTCCTTAAGACGCTTATTGAGCTCAATCTTCCCTACAAAATTCGAATCTATAATTATTTCATTAGTAGCTAATCGAATGCCTAATGAAGTCAAAAGGACAATGCAACTCTGTTGGCCGCGTTCCGCTTCTTAGTTTTTGGTGTGTTCAGTGCTTAAAAATGTCATTTGTCAAAGTAAATAGCTATCATCCGGTGGCAAAATCCTGAGCCAGATAAATAATTTTGCATGTAAATGCAACAACAACGATTTGAGCCAGATAAATCCAGATAGAAGTCTGGTTCAATTTGTGAGCCAGATAATTTGTTAATTACTTCTTTTTAGGTTGGCAACGCGGCCTTTAATATACCTAATTTTTCAAAAATAGATGTCGCTGCTTAGCCTTTCGCCGTATGAGTTAAGTGAAAAACAGCGGCGACATCTGCCTATAACATTTCACGTGTGCGAAAATTTCACGACATCTGCTTCTCAAGTCTCTCAATGATCCAGAGCATTCCCGTGAGAATTGAGCGTGAGCCGGAGCTGTAAAACTCACTGAAAGACGGCAAATGTCATTGTCTGCATGGCGGAACGATACAAGGTGGCCGCATAGAACAGCTGATTATAACCTTTTTTATTTGATTTTATACATCAACTACCGGCGCAGTACGATTTTGACATTTGTCCATCGAATTTACAAGTACATGGAATTTTGTTTTGTTTGTAGGTATGTCACCATGCTGCCACCTTGTAACGTTCCGCCATGATTGTCTGTCATATAGCATTGCCATTTTATTCGCTTGACATTTCATCCTTCATACTAATCGAGACAGTTACTTCTGTGTGAAAGCAAAAAATTTACGATTTCATTAGAAGGTGAAATGAGATCATTAAGGTTCTGTGTGAAAACAGTATAAGGAACACAATCCCAAATCGCAGAAAGAGCCTTCCAAAAATAAAACTACCTTTTCAAGGAAAGTAGTAGTTTATATTTTATAAGTTGTTGTATAATAAAAAGAAGTTGTCGTGATGAAACAGCACAGTGAATATTGTAGAGAAACGAGTTTCTAGCGCTTTCAGGTACAAACCTCTCCAAAACCGGAACAATTTCGAAATCTCTGACACAGGATTTAGGTTAAAAGTACTAAAGGCCTTTAGAAAACTGTAAACCCATTTCGGCTTGTATAATCCTTTGATATCCCACCATATTTCTGTGATGCACTCTTTCTCTTACATTTGGATTTGACAAAGGAGAACTCGATAGAAATGCTCACATATTGAAAGGTTGACATGATGAGAGTTGCAATAGTAATATATATTAATGCAATAAAAATGTATAACAAAGAAATTCGTCCACAATTTATACTAAGCCACACCCAAATACTTATATACGCATGTTTGCTTCACACAGGTAGGTGTGACTATCTCACCAAGTAAAAAACGAGTAAGGTAAACTAAAATAAATAAGGAATGAATACAAATGAAATACTCAAAATTTATTCAAAATTATAATCGAATAGATTGCATTCGGAGAATAGCTACATACTTATTACATACATACATATTTATGTTTATATAGATGGTAAAAATATACCCCCACACACAAGATATGTGAGTTTTTTTTGGATTCAATGTCAAATATGTGAGTTGAAGTACTTTCGTGCGTGCGTACCCCTACTGATAGATTTTGGGAAATATCTAATTCAATATCATCCAAACAGTTGCTTCAGTTTGCGTGTTTTTTTTAGTTATGTAGGTGTTTAGTAAAAAAAATCATGCAAGGAAGCACACAAATAAATTTTTATCTATGGGATACTGTAGTGAATTCGAAATTTAGAAATCTTTGATGTCTTAGACCACGTTTACATATGCATTTATCTACAATAAATCCTCAATAGATAATCTACGCGTTTACATATGTATGCTATATCCGTAGGAACTATATCATTATCTGTCAAATTTTCATGTTTCTTTTTTAATTCGTGCTGCCAATTACATATTACAATCTGGAGGTGGTATTTTTTCTAGGAGAAGACGTCGGAATCTCTAAACTTTGTTCATAATTACCGATTATCTAAGGGAAAAATTTTTATGGGAAATCTAGTTATATAATTAACGATTAGGAGCTAAGTACAATAAATAATAGTTTAAAAAAACTAAAAAAACACGCTTTTATAGCTAACCGAACTAAAAAAAGGAAATAATTTTCAATTAAAAAGAGTTTGTATAACAGTAGTAGAAGGTCAAAAAATCATTTATAGTTAATCACATCAAAATAAAATTATAATAAAATTTAAGTTATTAACAGAATAGTTTAATTCAGATTAAAAAGCGTGGGGTGCATTTGACTACATTTCATATCTTTCCTCTCAGATAGTTGCCAATAGAATGATTGTAACATTCAATATCAAGCACCCCACGCTTTTTACTGTGAATTAAATTATTCTGTTAATAACATAAATTTTATTATAATTTTATTTTGATGTGATTAACTATAAATGATTGTTTGACCTTCTACTACTGTTATATAAACTCTTTTTAATTGAAAATTATTTTCTATTTCTTAGTTCGGTTAGCTATAAAAGCGTGTTTTTTTTAGTTTTTTAAACTATTATTTATTTTTAATTTTTTATTTGAAGTAATTTTAAACGTTTTAGTCGAGAGTGATGAAACCTCGAAACGCCAGCGGTGCATGTATGAATCCAACCCCATGGTACCGAAAAGGGCCAAGACGCAGGGAGGCTGGACGCGGCTTTTCGCCGAAATTGCCAAGGGTCGGCAGATCATTGGCATTATAGACAAGAGCAGCGAAGATGGCAGGATCCCGAAACAACAGTGGAAGTAAATCGAGGGCCGCGCTCGCTACGGTGGCCGTTAAGGTCAAGAAAGACAACCCTGGTCCACCGCCATCTTACACCGATGCAGGTTGGTTCCAGGGCAATGTCAAGCTAATTGCCTGTGACGACGCCAGGTCAGTAAACCTCCGTAGGGCCACCGTCACGCTGATAGGGGTGGTATATCCGGACGCGCCTCAAGGTAGTGGAGGCGCGTGATATCACTTCACGACCAAGGGCTAGAGCCTGAGTTCCAGTGACGCCAACGGACCCAGCTGACATCCTGGAGCTGCTTCAGGAGTACAACCCACCACAGGTTTCGAAGTCAACCAGGATAAAACCGAGCTTGTCCTCTTCACGAGGGGGTACAAAGTACCAAATTTTACACCGCCAAGAATTGGGGGTACGTTCTTAACGTTTAGCGATCAAGTCAAGTATTTGGGAGTCATTCTGGATAGGAAGCTTTTATGGAGTGACCATATAGTGGAGCAATCCAAGAAGGTAGCAGCAGAGCTGTTCACCTGCAAGAGGGCAATTGGCACCTCCTGGGGTTTCTCTCCTAAGGTGACCTGCTGGATTTACACAGCCATTGTGCGCCCGACTCTTCTTTATGGTGCCTAGGTCTGGTGGCCTGCACTAGCTAAAAGTACCTATCTTAAAATGCATTACCGGGTTTCTCGGCTCCACTCCAGATTCCGTTACATACATACATGGATATATAGATACATAGATAGATACAGGCCAAGCTAATAAAACCGTGTTAAAAAATGAAGATAATCTCGGTATATGTAAACTAGGTCTTACGTTTGTTATTTAGAATAGCTTTTCATTGGTATTTACCAATGTAATTCGACGTATTCTACAAGACGGGTCATAACTTAAACGTTTTTTTTTAACAAGGACTTATCTCAAAATACCCTTCTCAAAAAGTTAGATGTGTAAACATGAAAAAAAAACGAATGTTCTTAAATTAACGGAGTAAAAGGAGTTGACGTTAAACCACAACAAGAGGAACTATGCCAGAAATAATTTCGGGCTATTTGAGAAATCTTCGTTAGTTTGTTATCGTTAGCAACGAATACTGGCAAGTTATTGCTTTACTATAGGCATCCAATCGATAGCGAATTATTATCGTCAAGCCATAGATAGAAAAAACCGGTAGGTAACACTTCGATAAGAAATCGATAACTTTTCGATTCCAAATCGATAACACACCGATAACAACTTGGTAACTCTTCGATAAAAAATCTATAATTTCATAATAAAATTTTCGACACAATTTCGATAAATCATTGACACATTTTCGGTAAAACTATAACTTTTCGTAAACAAACCAATAATTCGCCGATAAAAACTAACTAACTGATGACCTTTGTTATCCATAACAAATTTACAACATTTCATTAACATTTCGATAAGAAAAGTGTAAACACGCCAATAACTAATCGACAACAAATGAAAACCACAAAATGACAGCTAATAGATAAAAACCGTTAACACTTCTATAAAATATTGATAACACGCCGTTGGGCTTGCGTTCCGGCTCCGGTTTTGGCCTAGATTTTTATTCTTATTTAAAATTTTCCTTGCATTCCGAATTTTTTCATTTGCTTTCCTTGCCATGCCCTATCTTCGCAACCGTGACGATAATGATTAAAAAAATAAATAGCTAGCACGACTTACCTCCGAGATTTAGTTCAAGCATCTCTTTCAGTTTTCGTCGTGCTACCTTTTTATTTTTTCCTACAAATTGGCGGGGATTGTAGGACCCACAAGTCTCATACTGACTCCGACCAGCATCTTCAAAGCAGATGAATTTTTGCCTCAAAGCTTTTCATGGCTGAAAGTTACTCAGAGTATTTGCCAAATGACTGCCGATGAGCGAATGCGCTTGGAAAAATTTTCTTTTTAAATTTTTGATGTAGATTTGCCTTGTACGATAATCATAGCGATCGTTATTATCACCCCGATCATAATCGACGTTTTTATTATACTGCTTTTTTCATAATTATTTTCTTCTGTTTCATCTTTATATTTATTTTTTTTTCTTTGTCGATTCACTTTCAAATATTCAATTTAAATTTTTAAGTCACCATACAGCAATCTTAACTTTGCTCCTTGTCAGTAACCCCTAAACCGCATCTTGATTTACAAGTGTTGAAGACATAAGTCCAATCCCATCGATTCTCTGGACAACATACAAACATATTCAAATTCTTAAATACAACATACTCACCTTCTGGAACTTACCTGCAATTTGTATAATACCTACCATTTAAATATGTATATAAATTTGATAAATACTTACCTTTACACGAATACTTACCCTTTTTAGAAATACTTATTCCTTTGAATACTTACTTGCATTGTATGATATAGTTTCATGCACCCTGTAACAACTAAATTAACTTATCGTTTCCTTAAATCTGCATGTTCCAAAATATAAATACTGTAACGAATTATGGGAAATTCCTGATAACTATACACCTTCTGCTAACTTTTGAATCGCTGAACTGTCGAATAAATAACTCCAATATGCAGTATTGCCAAATGGTCTTTATTATGCTACTTTGGGAGTAGTTATTCACAATGACAATTATACTTCACTAATAGCGTGTTTAAATCAAACCGAGTACTAACTCCTCAGCTTGCGCTGCTTTTATACTCTCGGTTACCTCGTTCGCCCATTTCTCTTTAGGTCTAGAAGTTTCACGAATATGCCTTCTAGAACAGTCGTAATTCACGCTTGATTATTTAGCTATATACATGTGCATATGTGAGTAACAACTTTTGCTCTTAGCTGATGACAACGCAATGTGTTTGTGAGATAATCTCTTTGCTTCAAACTGCTGGTTATGTGTATGCGTGGCTGCTTCATTTGATGTGTTCATGTACATAAGTGTGATTCCTTGCTTTATTGTTGTTGTGCATTTATTTAGTAGCAGCATAGTGATGTATAAAATAACTAATAAACCCCACAATACATATGTACATCCGCTCTCTTTAAGTAAGAAGTAAGCGGTCCAACGGAGTGCACTCGACTGTTTTTAAGTTAGTTATTCGCTATCCGCCAAACTATACACTACACACTAAATAAATTAACTCTAAAGTATATATTTAAATCCTTAAATAAATAAAGTTAATTTAAATAACCAAACTCGAAAGTAAACGCTTTTTATTTAGAAAAGTGAAGTGCTATTTTTCCGTTCTTTCCTAGTGCACTCTACCTCATTCATATTATACAATAAGTACCTTCCTAATGTGTGTATATATGTACATTGAAATACCTGCATCCACTTTCCCAGTCGTGCAACTGAAATCTTACTCTATTTTTCTTGCGCACAAAAGTAAATATTGTGACAATATCATGCCCGTGGGAAATTTGTAAGTGTAATGTGTGCTTATGCGGCAAGAGCCAGTGTCATTTCGTGGTCTTACAAAACAATGCTAAACAAATGCTAACAGTGGTAATAGCATTGAAGCGAGCTAAATCTCACTACAGCATCACTGCCGCTGCCATACTATTGTCCTATATTGGCTATTTAAAAGACAGCTCGCCCATTTGTTTTAAATCGGGCTGTCATGAGCCATGCTGTACACCTCCAACCGTTACACGTAACCACTTCTGTGCAGTCGCAGCTGCTCTTTTTGCACACGCTTCACTGCAGTGTTTGACATTTTCACAAACGAGTGAACTTTAATGCAATTACTGTGGTGACATTGGGAGGTACGCTTGTATGTAATTTAATGTTTGTGATGGTAGCTTATGTAGGCTCACATTGAGTGATGTTTACCTACATACAATTTTGGTATCTGAGTGAGGGCTGCACTAAAAGAAAATATCCTAAACAAGTAAGGAATTCTAAGTTCGTGTGAAACCGAACATTACATACCCAGCTGTACACTTGAAATGCTGTTGCTGTTTGTTTTGTATGCTTAATAGTGTTACAAGGCTGCGCAATAATACATATACATATGGTTCTATTCTGAACAAATTTTTCTTCGAGTTATGGCTCCCGAAACATTGAAAATTGCTTAGTGATAAAAGTGGCGGTGCCACGCCCATTTTTTAAAATTTGAAGTTTTTCCTATTTATTGAAATACCATTGATTTAAAGCTCTTTTTTGCAAAGATATAGCTTATTTTATTCGTCCACGTCCCTCCTACAAATCTTTTATACAAAAGTGGGCGTGGTCCTTTACCCATTTCGTTAATTTTTCTTCAAAGCATTCCTATAGTAAAGGCAACCTCTCTGCCGAATTTTGTTACGATAGGTTTAACGATTTTTGATTTATGATTGATAATATTTGTAAAATTGATTTTATCACAAGTGGGCGGTGCCACGCCCATTTAAAAAAAATTTTTCAAATTTTTATCAATAGTTTCAATGTCGTCCACACGTCAAATTTCAACATTCTATGTGTATTATTTACTAAATAATCAGGCCTTTTGTGTTTTCCAAAATGTTAGATATATATAAAAAGTGGGCGTGGTTATCATTCGATTTCGCTAATTTTCAATACCAATCTATTCTGGGTCCAGATAAGTTCGTGTACCAAATTTGGTGAAGATATCTCAATATTTACTCAAGTTATCGTGTTAACGGACAGACGGACGGACGGACGGACATGGCTCAATAAATTTTTTTTTCGATTCTGGTGATTTTGATATATAGAAGTCTATATCTATCTCGATTCCTTTATACCTGTACAACCAACCGTTATCTAATCAAAGTTAACATACTCTGTGCGCAAAGCACGCTGAGTATAAAAATTGTATTTGTGTAAACTAAACCAAGTCTAGTATCGTGCTACTGGAAACAACGCGACGTAGTAACAAGCCGCCTCTAACAGAAGCGTTAGAAAACGCTCTGAAAAAGATCAAAAAGGCTGCCTCATAACTGATGCTGTAGTCCAGGACGTCATTCGAAGAGAGATTGGTCAATTGAAAATGGTGTTCGTTGAACTGAACAAGGGTCTCGGTAGTTAGATATTGAAAAAGGACAATGCAGGTGTATTCAATGAATGCAGTGAAGTTTTATCGGTATGGGTTAAGTTGAACTGGCCGGTCAATAAAGTCCTCATAATCAAACGGAAGAACTCCAATCAGGTGGCAGGACTTATGTTATAGAATAACAACATCCTTCTGAATGTACTCAGCAGTTTCTTCCTGCAGCTCACACTTTCTCTCTCTTCAAAAATATGAGCCACTTTGTGAGCTCTTAGGATTTGCACATGGTCCTAGAAATTTTTCAGCACCGAGCTTCTGTCGACGTCTTTTTTGTTTGATCGATTATATGCAACTCTTGTTCCCTTTTGATTTATCCCAAACGGATTTGGACGTCTACCGTCCATTCAGCGAGTGATGCACCCTTTTGGGAACCTAGTTTAGATGTACGGTTAGGACTGAGCGAGGTTTCTCCAAAGCTTCTTTGCATTCTAGGACATTTCTTGATGAAGTACTATGTGAAATTACTGCTTTAATCGCCGCCTGAGTACCAATATATATATTGATGCGACTGCAGCTTCAGCATGCTTCCTCCAGAGTTTCTGTATGCTTCCTCCAGTGATTTCTTCTTCACGACTATAATTTCCGCCTGAAAGACGATGCAGTAATTTGTCAGCCTGTAGGGTCTACATATTTGTGGATCGACAAAGAAAAAGGAGCAACTTTTGCACCCTGGCGGAACCCTCCGGCTCAATTGTGGCCACAAGATCTCTTTCGAAGCTTAGACACGGGACCATATTTTATCGGTACATGTTTCATAAATACCAATGAGACGTCGATAACACATCGATAACAAGCCGATCACGAGGTGGTAATATACCGTTAAGAAGTCGATAGCTTTTCGATACCGAAAATCGATTACAAGTCGATAACGATTTGATAATTCTTCGATAACAAATCGGTACCGTATCGATAGGTTAGGTTAGTTTATTTCGGCAAATTATAAACACAGTTTCTATAAAAATGATAACTATTCGGTAAAACCCCGATAATTCGTCGATAAAGAGTCGGTACATCAATTACTCTTGTTACCGATAGCAAATCGATAATTCGTCTATACCTCATCCCCGTGTTAGTAAACCGACAACTCATCGATAACAACACTTCGATAACAAATTGATAACACCTCGTCCGGTTTCAGTTTCGGTTCCGGCTTCGGTTTTGGCTTCGATTTGCCTTCTTCTTTTAAACGAGAAAGAGTAATTTGACTATGGAGATCATAGCAACGAGAACTAAACACAATTTATATGGTATTTTCAGTATAAAACTTTAAAATTTTAAAACTTTCAACAAAACACTAATTACTCCATGTATACATTTGAAAAGTAACTAAATTGCAAAATATCATATTCCATTAACTTTACTTAAAGCGTATGAGTGTGTGTTTGTATGTGTATATATTCATAAAAGAGAATAGATTTGAATAAAGTATTTATTTCAAGTTTGCCAAAAGCATTCAAAATAGTTTCCGGTTTCGAATGTTGCAGCAAAAATTATTTTGCGGTGAATAATAACCGCAAAGAACTCTGTGTGTGTGTGTGTGTGCACTTGCAGAAGAAGCTTTTATTATATAGTTTTTACTTGCAACATTTTGCTTAAAAATTCATTAACATATTTTCTCGCTTACTACAGCAGTTTGGTTTTATAATTTTCAATAGAAAACCTCTTCCTTTTTCGTTTATTTTGTATTATTTGGCTATTTTTGAATTGAACCACAAAAACAAAAATTTGGCAATATTGCTTCGAAAACAAACATTAAATACAGAAATAGAAGCAGCTGTAACTTCAAACAACTGCGGTTGTTGCTATGTGGGCGACACACACACACACCCAAACTTAAATGTATAAAGTTGTATATATGTGTTAATGGACGGGGCCGTGCTTACAGGGGGTAAGAGGGGTTTCAACTAACTACTTTTCCTCTACGACTTGCGTCAGTAGGAATGTTGCTCATGATTTCGAAGGTGGTCCCGGTACAAAGCGGCTTGAAAACAGGCCGACGGGAATGCCAACAGTTTATTTACTATTGTTAAAAGCAACGGTCATAGATACTGGCTTTATGCTGACTGCCCAAAGCCAAGGGCTATGCGACTACTTAAACCAGTGAGCTAACGGGGGGACTATGCATTGCTTGCTGACGTCGACTCTGATTATACTTCGATAATAAGAAAGAAGGTTAAGGCTTTAATACAGCGTTTGGCCGCAGCTTATGGCCACAATTGTGAAGCCGCTGCTATTCGAGTCTTCGAGCCATGCTCCATGCCAAACTTCTTTAGATATAGAGTTTTATCTGTGCTGATAATGTAAACCGTAGATATTGCGGCTGCTTGCGATCGCCACTCCTACCTCGAGATAACATCCTTCTTATTGTTGTTGTAGTAACTAAAAAAATATTTCTAGAAGCTTTGGAGTAGTATTGCAGATATGGACAGTCTTAGATGAATTTTACTTAGGGGCTTAGCCACTCCACCGCTTCCAAACTACAGACTCGATTCAATTTATTGCCGTGAAGTCCTATTCGGTGCCATTGATTAGGTTCAATTAAATCCAATTCACTTTATTAAGTCTATGACTACATAAATCTTACAGACTAGCAACTCTAAATTAATGTTTACAATGAAATATATTCCAATATATGAAGATTAAGTATAATATGATTCAACTTTAGTAACAAAATATGATCTTGGGAGTGCGATACCTAGATCAAGAGTAGAGAAAATCTTGTTAAACTCAGCGAGTGCCCTTGAAATAGGATCACAATTAAAATAGTTAGCTCTGACTTTAGCAGTAGTCTGATTACTTTGACGTGAAATGGATATTGCGTACGAAGCGTTCTGCACGGAACATTGAAGGTAATTTTCCCCAGAAGTTCCGGGCAGTCAATCAAACCACAAACTAAATCATAAATAAACATGAGGGATTGGCTAGACCATCTAGACACAAATAAATTCATGCTTATGAGGGCGCAACGAGCACTATACGAAGGTATAAGATCAGAAAAATGAAGGGGATGAAGAGCAAATCGAAAAATTCTCTTCTGTACTCTTTTCAGTCTTAGTGAATGAACAGAATAAATTGGATTCCAAATAATAGACGCATATTCCAGTTTTGAACGCACCAATAAATTATATAATGTGTTTCTTGTGCATGGATTTGTAAAATCTTTGCCATAGCGCCTTATAAAGGCCAGATTCGAAGAGGGATTAGGGCAAGATGTACCTGATGTGATTAGCAAAAGTAAAGCACGAATCGAACATTACACCAAGTGTTATGGTCTTCTTGGGAGATAAACCCTTGGAACGTTCCAGTTGGCTAGTGATAGGGAAAAGGTCAGGATTCACCCTCACTTATGTCTGCCTGGGGTGGTCAAAACAAATTTTCGTCAATTTCGCGTGGGTGGCATCGCCAAAGATTTCAATGGTGTGGTAAAATTCTCATTAACGGCAACCGCCATGGCGTAACTATACAAGGTGACAGCGAACTCGCAAGTTTTTATAGGATTTGACACATCAACTTCTGGCGCGGTACGAGTTTGACATTAGTGCATCGGTTCACAAAAACAAGGTACATGGAGCTTTTAATGATGGCGTAGGCATGTCGCCGTTTATTTTAAATTTTTGAATTATGAATTTCGTTTTTGAGTCTTTAACGGTCTGTCCGTGACATCCGGTTTGGCCGGATGTTGTTTTAGCGTTTTGAATGATTTATGCGCTTTTTGACAGTTGATTTTGAATAGGTATGATAGAGAATTTTTTCTGTTTATGGCGCAGGACAGCAAGGACCCAGCCCAGCCGACATGACTAGCCACTGTGCACCACAATATCATGCCGACTACCTTCCTTGCTGATCCATAGTAGATGCGTTTCCATAACACTAGATCAACAAATTCGCTTACAGCAGAAAGGCTATCACCGAAAAGGGTGTACGAGGACTCAATTGTATAAAAGTTTTTCAAAAGTGTCATACGGAAGCACTTACATATTTATATTCACTCGTAGGTTGTTTTTAATGCTCCAACTAGTTAGATTATTAGGATCATTTTGTAAAGGAATTACGTCTGACACGCTCGCTATGGTTTTGAAAATTTTCAAATCATCTGCGTAAAGCAGATACTGTGAGTTCTTGATACATGTACCTATATCATTAATAACAAGTAAAGGTCTCTAAGTTCCGGTGTAAGCGAACATTATATACTCAGCGTGAGCTTCAATTGTACATTTAATTTCAGCTAAATTACTTTTCTACATAACACCCGGCACCGCCCTTTTACCATATATATATATATCCCCATTTCCTCCTACAATAAAACTTATATCATTGATTCAAAACTATTTTTTGCAAAGTTATAGCCTATTATTCGAGTCTACGACCCTTTTAAACTTGTTTTATATCTAAGTTGCCTTGGTCTTTAACCGATCCCGTCCATTTTACCAGACATATTTTCTGCTATAAGGAAAATATATGTACACAATTTCATTCAGATATGTTAAGTTTTCTTCGAGTTATGGCTACCGAAACATAGAAAATTGCTTAGTCATAAAAGGGGTGGTGCCACGCCCCTTTTTTAAAATTTGAAGTTTTTCCTATTTATTGTTATAAATCCACTTGGTAAATTAAATACCATTGATATAAAGCTCTTTTTGCAAAGATATGCCTAATTTTGTTCGTGCACGACCCTTTTAAAAATCTTTTGTATAAAAGTGGGCGTGTTCCTTAACCGTTTTCGCAAATTTTTCTTCAAAGCATTCCTTATAGTAAAGGCAACCTCTCTGCCGAGTTTTGTTACGATAGGTTTAACGATTTTCGATTTATGATTAATAATATTTGTAAAATTGATTTAATCACAAGTGGGTGCCACGCCCATTTTAAAAAATCTTTTAAAATTTTTATCAAGAGTCTCAATATCAGTCCACGTTTAAAATTTCAACATTCTAGGTGTATTATTTACTAAATAATCAGATTTTTTGTGTTTTCCAAATTTTGTTTATATAAAAAGTGGGCGTGGTTATCATCCGATTTCGCTCATTTTCAATATCAATCTATACTGGGTCCAAATAAGCTCGCGCACCAAATTTGGTGAAGATATCTCAATATTTACTCAAGTTATCGTGTTAACGGGGAGACGGACGGGCGGACGGACGGACATGGCTCAATCAAATTTTTTTTCGATACTGATGATTTTGATATATAGAAGTCTACATCTATCTCGATTCCTTTATACCTGTACAACCAACCGTTATCCAACCAAAGTTAATATACTCTGCGTGCAAAGCACGCTAAGTATAAAATAAATAATAGTTTAAAAAAACTAAAAAAACACGATTTTATAGCAAACCGAACTAAAAAATAGAAAAAAATTTTCAATTAAAAAGGGGTTTATATAACAGTAATAGAAGGTCAAACAATCGTTTATAGTTAATGAGCTCAATATAAAATTATAATAGAATTTAAGTTATTAACAGAATAATTTAATTCAGAATAGAAAGCGTGGGGTGCATTTGACTACATTTCATATCTTTCCTCTCAGATAGTTGCAAATAAAATGATTGTAACATTCAATATCAAGCACCCCACGCTTTTTACTGTGAATTAAATTATTCTGTTAATAACTTTAATTTTATTATAATTTTATTTGAGCTGATTAACTATAAACGATTGTTTGACCTTCTACTACTGTTATATAAACTCCTTTTAATTGAAAATTTTTTTCTATTTTTTAGTTCGGTTAGCTATAAAATCGTGTTTTTTTTTAGTTTTTTTTAAACTATTATTTATTTTTAATTTTTTAGTTCAAGTAATTTTAAAAGTTTTAGTCGAGAGTGATGAAACCTTGAAACGCCACCGGTCGCAAGGGTCGGCAAATCATTGGCATTATAGACGAGAGCAGCGAAGATTGCAGGATCCCGAAACAACAGTGTAAGTGGATCGAGGCCACGCTCGCTACGGTGGCCGTTAAGGTTAAAAAGACAACCCTGGTCCACCGCCATCTTACACCGATGCAGGGTAGTTCCAGGGCAATGTCAAGCTAATTGCCTGTGATGACGCCAGGTCGTCAACCTCTATAGGGCCGCCGTCACATTGATAGGGGTGGTATATCCGGGCGCGCGCCTCAAGGTAGTGGAGGCGCGTGATATCCCCTCACGACCAAGGGCTAGAGCCTGGGTTCCAGTGACGCCAACGGACCCAGCTGACATCCTGGAGCTGCTCCAGGAGTACAACCCGCCACAGGTTTGGAAGTCAACCCGTATAAAACCGAGCTTCTTCTCTTCACAAGGAGGTACAAGGTACCAAATCTTATACCGCCAAGAATTGAGGGTACTTTCATAGCGTTTAGCGATTAAGTCAATTGGGAGTAATTCTGGATAGGAAGCTATTATGGAGTGACCATATAGTGGAGCGATCCAAGAAGGTAGCAGCAGAGCTGTTCACCTGCAAGGGGGCAATTGGCACCTCCTGTGGATTCTCCCCTAAGGAGACCTACTGTATTTACACAGCCATTGTGTGCCCGATTCTTCTTTATGGTGCCTTGGTCTGGTGGCCTGCACTAGCTAAAAGTACCTATCTTAAAATGCTTCAAAAGGTGCAAAGGAGTTCGGAGCTCTGCATTACCGGGGCTCTCGGCTCCACTCCAGATTCCGTTACATACATACATGGATACATAGATACATAGATAGATACAGGCCAAGCTAATGAAAGCGTGCTAAAAAGGGCTCCAGTATGCTCTTTCGTATATGTGCCATGCATCCACTTCTATCATTAATGAGGGAATGCGTTTATTGCATAATGTGCAAGGTTTCAAATCTATGGCCATTTGGGGTGGTCAGAAGTTCAATTGACCTTATGTCCGTTAACCTTATGTGACCCCACCATCACATTATTGCATTGTCATCGAGCCTTGATACGTGTGCAAAGTTTCTATCAAACTTATGGCCATTCAAAGTGGTAATAAGGCCAATTGACCGTATGGCCTTATGGACCTTATGTCACCACACCATCACATTAATGCATTGTTATCGAGCCTTGATACGTGTGTAAAGTTTTAATCAAACTTATGGCCATTCAAAGTGGTAATAAGGCCAACTGACCTTATGGCCGTTGACCTTATGTCAACACACTATCACATTAATGCATTGTCATCGAGCCTTGATACGTGCGCAAAGTTTCAATCAAACTCATGACCATTCAAAGTGGTAATAAGGCCAATTGACCTTATGTCCTTTGACATTATGTCACCACACCATCACAATAATGCATTGTCATCGAGCCGTGATACGTGTGCAAAGTTTCAATCAAACTTATGGCCAATCAAAGTGGTAATAAGGCCAATTGACCTTATGGCCGTTGACCTTATGTCACCACACCATCACATTAATGCATTGTCATCGGTCCTGGATACGTATGCAATGTTTCAAATTAATCAGACTTCTAGAAACCGGTGAATATTAAGCTCAAAAATTCCGTTACATACAGGCCAAGCTAATAGAAGCGTGTTAAAAAGAAAGAGAATCTCTCTAAGAATACTTCGTTGTGGAACGCCCGAAGGTTTTTCAAAGGAATAAGACTTGACATTCTCTATTTCAAGAAAATACATTCTTTTGGAGATATATGATCTAATCCAGTACAAAAATTTAGAACGGAAACCGATTAATTCTAGCTTACGCAATAATATGCTATAAGAAGCAGTGTCAAACGCCTTTGCGAAATCCGTGTGAACAACGTCTACTTGATTACCAGTTTTAAATGCACTGACTCAAAATTGGGAGAATGAGGCAAGGTTCGTAACAGTGGAGCGCCCACTGCGAAAACCGTGTTGGTACTCATCAATGGTGCCCTTTATTGCAAAGGCAAGTTTTTCTTTAATGACTTTCTCAAAGAGTTTGGAGCAAGTAGACAGTTTACGGATGCGTCTATAGTTTGTTACATCATTTTTATTGCCTGACTTAAATATTGGGGAAATCGAGCGTAATTTCCAATTGTCAATAAACTCACCACTTGATAAGGAGTGATTGACTATGCAGATTATTTTGGAGTTGGCTTCACGCCTAGCATAAAGGCGGCATATTTACTCGTGTAGGGATCTGATGCTGAACTATAATTTTTGTTAATTATTTTTATTTTTATTTTTTTTCAACTACGCAGGCGAGACCTTTCTGTGGCCACATATTAAAGAAAGCGAGAAAGGAACGGTCGATTGTGGTAGAGCGTCATACTGTAGTAAATTCATGATTACTCCCTCAGGTGGTGAGCCTTCGTTGTACAGTCCGAAATTTTAATTGCGTATCAGTCAGTAGGTAATGAATCACATAACAACCTTTAAAAACCCAGATCCGTATATTTCTGTAGAGCAGGGTCACCTCAAGAAACAACCAGTCTCCCTACTATGGTATCTCTCTTGCACCTTGAGCAAAGCGGCCACCGTGGTGTGATGGTAGCGTGCTCCGCCTACCACACCGTATGGCCTGGGTTCGCACCCCGGGCAAAGCAACATCAAAATTTTAGAAATAAATTTTTCCAATTAGAAGAAAAATTTTCTAAGCGGGGTCGCCCCTCGGCAGTGTTTGGCGAGCGTTCCGAGTGTATTTCTGCCATGAAAAGCTCTCACTGAAAACTCATCTGCCTTGCAGATGCCGTCTGGATTCGGCATAAAACATGTAGGTCCCGTCCGGCCAATTTGTAGGGAAAATCAAGAGGAGCACGACGCAAATTGGAAGAGAAGCTCGGCCTTAGATCTCTTGGGAGGTTAACGCGCCTTACATTGACTTATATTTATTTTTAATAACGAGTCCACGCACACGTTACTATTCACTTTGCTTCAGACTTTTATGAGCACATCATAACAGCCCTCTTCTGAGCGTTAAGCTGATTTTCGAGTACTGTACGTCAGCTCCCTACTGAGCATAAAGTTGATTTCTGAGTACTTCCTGTCAGCTCCTTTCTGACTACTTCCCGTTTGTTTTTTGGGCATTTAATGACAGTTTCACGCAAAGCATGAAACACTTTTTGAGAGTCTTTGCAACTTGCCTTTCAAACAAAATTTCTAACAACGTCCTTGTAAACGAGTGTAAGTTTGCATGTGTACTATGCTTTTACTGCATTTGTTAGTAATATTTGTTGTTGGCGCACTAACAACGATTTGCCATTTTCGATTTCAATAAAATGAAGTGGCAACATTTGTTGGTTCGCCGCTTTGACCATTTTGCATTTTCAATATTTTCAACCGCAGGCGGCAAACTATTTTGACGGTTATTCTGTATTTTTGTTGCATGCAACATTTAGCCCGTCGCAATCCAGCTGCTGTCACTATTTTTGTGTCTGTGATTTGCATAAATTCAGCACGATTTGGCAGCGACTATGAGCGCTTTTATTCCATGTATGTATATGTGTGAGAGTTTGTACATATCGATGCAGTTAAACACCACAATGCAATTTCAATGCGAGCATACAATAATATTCTATGCAAACACATACATCGTTATTATTTATTATTTTAATAAGCATTTTCACCAAATATTGCAGACATTTGCATTCATAAATTGTACACGTAACCATAGAAAATGTCTGCGAATATTGTAAAATTTTGCTAATTTGCGTGCTTCATATTTTGGATATTTTTTGTGTGAAATCGCGCTGGTTGGTGTCGGAAAAATTTTAATGTGGGTTATGACCTGCGAATGTGAAATAAGTGTATTATTCAGTAAATTTATGTACATATGTATTGTTTTTATAAGGCATCGGTACGCCAGGGCGTATGAGTAACATTTTCCTATGTACCCAGTACAGCACACAATATAGGTACATTGTCGATACTATGTTCGATTTTCCCTTTCTAGCAGAGAACAGTTTATAGCTCCCTGTGTAAATTAGTACATTTAGATGTTTCAATCAGTAATTAAGGAAACTTGGACTAATTTAAGAATTACTAATATGTTTTTAAAATATAAAGATTAGGGCGGGTCGATTTAAAAATTGCTCATTGCTCTATGAAAATCGTATTCTAGGGATCAAAATAAGAAACTTTGCTGAAGGAACCATACCTCTAAAACGACCCCCCTTTGGGTCGAACTTTTGGGTAGGGGCAATTTCAATTCTACCTGCTGTGTCTTGTGGTGGCTTAAAAAAACAACACAAGCAATTTTACGATCTGCAAATGCATCACAGTGATGCCTTGGTTTTAAAAGGGGGTTGTAAAAACGCTAATTTCTAATAATTTTTTTAAATTTCTTTTCTATTACTAAGTTAAATTCATTTTTTCATTTACATATGTTCTGACTGAATAAATTTCTAAAGAGAAAAATAAACTCCAAAAAGAAAAAACATAGGCATTACAAAATGGGATTTTTCAAAATTTGCAAGTTCGACCCAAAGGGGGGGACATCAGAATTCGTTTTAGAGGTAAGGTTCCTTCGGCAAAGTTTCTTATTTTGATCCCTAGAATATGATTTTCACAGAGCAGTGGGCGATTTTTTTGCCTCCCCACAAATCGACCCAGCCTATTGTACAGGTATAAAGGAATCGAGATAGATATAGACTTCCATATATCAAAATCACCAGTATCGAAAAAAAATTTGATTGAGCCATGTCCGTCCGTCTGTCCGTTAACACGATAACTTGAGTAAATTTTGAGGTATCTTGACGAAATTTGGTACGTAGGTTCCTGGGCACTCATCTCAGATCGCTATTTAAAATGAACGATATCGGACTATAACCATACCCACTTTTTCGATATCGAAAATTTCGAAAAACCGAAAAAGGGCAATAATTCATTACCAAAGAGGAATAAAGCGATGAAACTTGGTAGGTGAGTTGAACTTATGACGCAAAATAGAAAATTAGTAAAATTTTGGACAATGGGCGCGGCACCGCCCACTTTTAAAAGAAGGTAATTTAAAAGTTTTGCAAGCTGTAATTTGGCAGTCGTTGAAGATATCATGATGAAATTTGGCAGGAACGTTACTCCCATTACTATATTAATGCTTAATAAAAATTAGCAAAATCGGAGTACGACCACGCCCACTTGAAAAAAAATTTATTTAAAGTCAAATTTTAACAAAAAATTTAATATCTTTACAGTATATAAGTCAATTATGTCAACATTCAACTCCAGTAATGATATGGTGCAACAAAATATATACTATAATAAATCTCTACAAAATCGTGTCTGTACATCCAAGATTTCTAAAAAAAATGAGTGTACTTGACGTTTGGAATGTCGTAGAATCCATCGGCACCACTTTTTTCTGTTTGTCTGATTGTCTGTTTGTCTGTATAATATCGATAATCTTGGAAACTAACGAATGGATTTTTATGAGACTTTCACAGATAGCCTGTAATCCAGAAGGTAATCTAGAACTTATTTCATTAAAATCGCGTGAGAAACAAAAAAGATATAGTTGTTTAAGCTATAATTAAGCTACTTTTAAGGATTTTTTTTTGAAAAACGAAGGAAAATGCACTTAGTTTCCAAACAAATATCAAAGAATGCCTTTGCAAAGTTTTTTTTCAATTTCATATAAATTAAAAATCAATTTCATGAATAGATACAGTAGCGTACCAAAAAAAATTATTTCACGCTGCCATAATACGATAATCGGCTAAAATGAGGTTACTTAAAACTTCTAAATATGCGTACAATATGGGCATCAAACAATAGAGGAAGGTCACAGGTTTCATTTGAATTTTGTGATGTTTCCATAAATTAATCGATAACTGAGTTATCGGTCAAAATGTATTTGCTCCAAAATCTTTAAATTTACTTACAATATGAAATACTTTTAGCTAAGATTTTAAACCTTTTACACGCGTTATTCAGGGACTCAAACCTTTTGGTGCAATTCGGTTTATCTATTCGCTGACAGGTGGCGCAAAGTTTTCGTGTGTACTGCGATGCTTTGGTAGGTGTGCGATTGGTTGTCGTACACATACACTAAATAAAATAAAAAATAAAAATAAGGGACACTTTAATATAAAATACGCATCTCGAACAGCGTCGGGTACCCTTCTAGTACAAAAATAAAAGAAAATTTAAAATGGGAGCGTCTCCGCCCTTTTTCATTTAATTTGTCTAGGATACTTTTAATGCCATAAGTCGAACAAAAATTTACCAATCCTTGTGAAATTTGGTAAGGGCTTAGATTCTAGGACGATAACTGTTTTCTGTGAAAAACGGCGACATCGGTTGAAGCCACGCCCAGTTTTTATACACAGTCGACCGTCTGTCCTTCCGCTCGGCTCTTAACACGATAACTTGTGCAAAAATCGAAATATCTTTACTAAACTTAGTCTGCGTACTTATCTGAATTGGTATAAAAAATGGCCGAAATCCGAATATGACCACGCCCACTTTTCCGATATCGAAAATTACGAAAAATGAAAAAAATGCCATAATTCTATACCAAATACGAAAAAAGGTATAAAACATGGTAATTGGATTGGTTTATTGACATAAAATATAACTTTAGAGAAAAACTTTGTAAAATGTGTGTGACACCTACCATATTAAGTAGAGGAAAATGAAAAAGTTCTGGAGGGCGAAATCCAAAGCCCTTGCAATTTTGGCAGGGATACTGTTCGTGGTATTACATATATAAATAAATTAGCGGTACCCCACAGATGATGTTCTGGGTCACCCTGGACAACATTTTGGTCGATATCTCGAAAACGCCTTCATATACAGAACTACCACCACTCCCTTTTAAAACCCTCATTAATACTTTTATTTGATACCCATATCGTACAAGCACATTATAGAGTCACCCCTGGTCCACCTTTATGGCGATATCTCGAAAAGGCGTCCACCTATAGAACTAAGGCCCACTCCATTTTAAAATACTCATTAATACCTTTCATTTGATACCCATATCGTACAAACTAATTCTAGAGTCAGCCCTGGTCCACCTATATGGCGCTATCCCTAAATGGCGTCCACCTATAGAACTATGGCCCACTCCCTCTTAAAATACTATTTAATACCTTCCATTTGGTACGCATATCATACAAACAGTTTTCCAGGGTTACCCTAGGTTCATTTTCCTACATGGTGATTTTCCCTTATTTTGTCTCCATAGCTCTCAACTGAGTATGTAATGTTCGGTTACACCCGAACTTAGCCTTCCTTACTTGTTCTGATGTATATTGGAACGATTTTCCGTCATTCCTTGTAAAATTTGGACTATGTCTGGACTACTTCTTGATAGTTGCGGGTTGATTTGAGAACAAAACTGAAAATCGTTATCGGGAGAATTACGGTTCTATTTCCATATATATTCGGAATTTTTGTCATAATAGTTTCAAGTCTGTTTTGCGACGGTTTTCGGACGATTTCGGGATAATTTCGGGAACTTTTTGGTATGGACTCAACTTCAAGCTAAGTTTGGAATCATTTCAGGATTGTTTGATGATCATTTCAAGATCATTTTGGAATTATCATCGGATAATATAGGGATTGCATTGGACTATTTCGGAAAAGTTTCTGGACAATCTCCTGATTGATATGGCATTATTGTAAGGATAATATGAAAATTGCTTCGGGATTGATTTTGAAATTATTTTAGAGCTTTTTCGCGACAGTTTCAGTATGGATTTTGGGATAATCTTTTGACTATTTTGGAAGGATCTCGAGTTTATTTTAGGTATCGTTGCGCGACTATCTTCGGGATCATATGGAAACTGTTTAGGGAATGTTTCTAAAATTATATCAGATTTATTTCGGGACTATTTCAGTATAATATTTGGAATAATTTTGAGTCTATTAATAACGATTTCGAGTTTATTTTCGGTAAAGTTCTGACTTTTTTCGGAAAAGTTTTCGAAAACATTTCGATATAGGTTTGCAAAACGCATCTGACCCAAAAGCCGAAGGTAATACAGAGGCACATATATTGTTCAGCCACCTCTTTTCTTTAATGTCCGCTCAGCAGGCCCGACTTGAGGGGGGGTTAGGGGGTCATTTACCCCGGGCCCGGATTTGGAGGGGCCCGGGAATCTCAAAATGCTATCCAAGCTTATCGCTTACAGAAAATAAACAAACCACACCATTAATCACCTTTCGTAGATAGCAATCATTTTAAATTTCAACAAATTTATAAATCTCTTAACGTGTCTGCACCCCGCATAAGGAGTTGTTGGTTTTTGGCGTCGGCTTTGTAGCATAAATTTGAATTCGTTTTCTGTTGCAGCAGAAAAATTCGGTATGATGCAAATTCTTATACAGCGATATACATGTATGTATGTATGTAAACAGCGATACGCCGAAAACAAACGAAGAGCTTGCGAAGCTAAAATTTTGCTTTCCTGACGTTCGAAAAAGGAATCGCAAAAGGAATTTTATGAATGTGAAGAGAACGAGACGATCAACGACGATCACGAGACTGATTTAAAAATCACCTTTTTGGTGATAGTTGATTAGGTTATTGCAGGTATTACCGAACGATTTGCTGTCATAAAAAATTTGAAGAACACCTTTTCTTTTTGTGGCAATTTGGATACATAGATGAGGTTTCAATATCAGAAAATGCCGTTCAATTTGTCAGCAAATACAATTCAGATGTTTCCGAGAGTTTAGGAGATGAAATGATCCACATTTACTCAAAAATTTTTAACGAAAATCTGTCACCATTTGAATTGTTGAATGCTATCTGTGTTCTAAATCTAGCTAAAATTTTTCCTGACATTTGTGGTGTCTACGTATTAGAGTAGCAAGTGCTGAACGTTCCTTCAGTGTTCTTGCAAGGATAAAGAACTTCCATCGATCGTGTTCCACTCAAGAACGCCTTACAGGACTTGGCATGCTCTGTATTGAAGCACCAACAACGAGACAGTTGGATTTTGACACTATCATAGATAATTTCGCAGCTGTTAAGGCCAGGAAAGCCCACTTGTGTTAATTAAACCAAATTACTACCAAAAAATATTTGTATTGCAATTTAAATAAATTTATTTCATACAATTAATGCAATATTTAAATAAAATCTATAAGTAATAAACTGTACTTATTTTTCATTAATTTTCACTCCTCTATTCACCGATTTTAAAGTGTAATATTTCTCGCAATCAATATAATAATTTATTTTCAACAAATATATTAATACTTTATGAAGAATATGTATATTTCTATGTAATACCGTTTTACACAGAAACTTAATCGAATCACAATTTTATTTAATTAAATAATTAAGTTTCCCTTTCTTACAGGGCCTTTGCTCCATTAAGCGAACATCTGTCTGCCCAAAAAATTTTTTCTTTTTTACAAAAAATAGTTAAAATGGAAAGCAGCTGTTTCTTCTTAGCTATAAATACAATCAAAATAAAATGCATGCCTAACAACCCATAGATGTTGCACCTAAACAAATATGTGCCTATTTTCGAAAAAGCCATATTTCTTTTGCAGCAAATGCAGCTAAAATTAAATTTTGAATTTTTTGTGTTTTTCTATTTTTCGTAAATTACTGAAATTAATTTATTTTTGATTGTCATTTGTTACACTGACAATTAAATACGAATAACCAAGTAAACCGACTGGTTTTACACTCGATTAGGCATTCAAGAAAGCAATAATGAGATAATTAAGAATTTGTATTTTGTATGGAAGATCGAGTTCAATAGGGCTTAATGTAGAAAACTTGACTAATTATTTCATTAAGCCTCTGTGTGAAATTGGCATAAAGATATTTACTCATATGTTGATCTGTATGAATGTGTAGATAAATTAAAGTTCGTAACATATATATCATTGAATATAATATACATTAGGGCAGGTCGATTTAAAAATCGCTCATTGCTCTGTGAAAATCGTATTCTAGGGATCAAAACAAGACACTTTGCCGAAGGAAACATACCTCTAAACGAATTCTGGTGTCCCCCAATTTGGGTCGAACTTTTGGGTAGGGGTAAATTTTGAAAAATCCCACTTTGACCCATTTAGAGTGCTCCAATCGAGTCCAAATGTATGACCGACCCCCACTAACTTTGGAGGTCCGACCCACCGATGCCAGTGGCACACCCCCTGGAAACTCCCCTGGGGGTTCACCATACAAACATTTCAAAAAATTGCCGGTTTTGCACTTTACATGAAAAAATCAGCACAAACATATCCATACCAACTGAAAAGAGGTGCACCACTGCGTATACGTAACATTTTATTATTACGTATAAACCAGGGATGCACCTTAACGTTAAGCTAATCGTTTATCAAAAAATTTCCACCGTTTCCGTTGAAACACTTCGAAATATTATCGATAAAGAAATTATCAAGATAAATTGTATCTCGTTTTTAACCGAAACGAAAAGCTTTCGTTAACGTTAAAAACGTTAACAAAAACGTGATACTTTATGTTTGAATTGTGCTGGCAATGCTATAGCCATGGTGAAGCCGTAAGGTGGTAACAACGAGCGCACATACACACACAAACTCCATATAATTTGTTTGTGTAATTCGTTGGTGGTAATGTCAAAAACACTCTGAGAAATGTTCGTACTGTCAAAATTCATGAGAAAAGTTGCAATCAGCTTGGCTATTGCTTTCACCTTTAATGACTCCGCCATCAATCAGCTTTGCCAGCATAGTTTGAAATTAATAATGAACATAAACGATTTGATTCCGTTTTGATATGGCAGAAAACGAAACGAAATCATTTCGTTAATTTGACGTTTTTAACGTTAATAAACGAAACGAAATGACTTTGTTTCGTTTATTAACGTTAATTATCGTAACGAAATGATATCGGTTCGTTGGTTAAGCATGCCTGGTATAAACAAATACAAAAAAATTGCAATAAAATAATTTGAAATGGCCTAATATACATGTATGCATGTATACGCTTAAATATACATGTATATACAAATGCATATAAATATGTAAAAGATGGTTATTTGATTTTGAGAATTTGTTCATTTTAGTATGGGGGCCCGTATTTTTTTGCCCCCTGGGTCCGGATTTTCTCTCGGCGGCCCTGCCGCTCAATTAGCCAGGCCTTCTGTCATTGTTTGCATTATGAGTTTTGTTCACTTAGAGCCCTACGATATTTACAATTCGGGCCTTGAGTATTGCGATAAACTCAGCCCTTAAGACTGAAGTATATATACCTCCCAGAAAAAAATGAAGCTCTTCACCACAGCAATAGAATAAATACTTGGGCAATTTGTCTCCGAGGAGATTTTGGACGAGGATTTTCTTCCAATTTGCGTCGCGCTCATTGTTAATTTTTTCCTACAAATGGGCGAAACGGAACCTACATGTTTTATGCCGACTTTGAACGGTAGCCACAAGGCAGAAGCTTTTTATCGCAGAAATACACTCGGAGTATTTGCGACAGCACTGCCTAAATGTTGATGCTGCTTTGCTCGACACCACCTTCGATGTCGTAGGCGGAGCATACCACCATAACACCACGGCGGCTGCCAAGTAAAGTAAACAACGCAACTTTAGGCGGGTTTAGCAGGTGCTCTATTCTCATAAAACTTAATATTATTCATAATAGCTTGCTACAATAAACTAAACATCATCTGAAAAATTTTAGCATAGAGATTCTACCAAGAAAACTTGTTAAAGTGAGTCAATCTCCGACCAACTAAGTTAGAAAGAGAGCAAACCTCCATGGGAACAGCCCTTATTCATTCAGCATATTCGGTGTACTCTACTCTACTATACTGCATGAACTCAATATTCCTCTGCGGCTGCTTTAAATGAATCAAACTGACCATTCTATCATTCACACGATAGGAGTCGAACTGCAGTCACTATAAAAGAGGCCTTATCTTAGACACTCCGTGTGGCTTTGAAAATTCCAAGGTCAATCATTTCTTCCGATGGTCACACCTATTCGACCAATATTTGTCCAAGCATTGAAAGCACTTACTGAGGGGTTAGACATGCTGCTGCAGAGATGGGAGGGGGGGAGGGTGTAAGTTTCATATTTTATAGTGGCGTCAGCAGTAGCAATGACAGTTGAATACAATTTTTATAAGAATAGCAACAAATAAAAACTAAATAGCATAATTTTAAAAATCCAAAATAAGCATAATACAAAGAATACAAAGTGAAAGAACTCACGTGCGAACTGTAATTTATTTAAAAACCTTTAAACACTTACTCACACGAACACACGCACACATACGCAAATAACTACATTTCCCTCGAATCACCTCACTTATTTCACTTTTATGCATTTAGCGCAAGCGTAATATTGCAGTTTATGATACTTTCATGGAACAAATTTCATAAAGTGGAAAACATGCAAACAAAGGTACGTTCATACGTATGTTTATATGTAATAACACTTGCAATATCACGCTTTTAAACATCATGCATGCAATCAGCAGCAGCAACAATGGCTAATGTACAACAAGGAAAAGGGAAGGGAGTGAAGTGAAGCAAAAAAAGTTGGCACGTAATGAGTGCAGTAAGTGAAGTAGCTTTTAGTGTCAGCTAACAACCAGTGATGACAACAACAAACAACAGCGGGGTGAAAATGCTGCCAATGCTGCACTAAAGTTGTTGCTGCTTTTACTTTTTTCAGCAGATTGTAGGCATTTGACACATTTATTATACAATAGAGAAAATGTAAAAAAAAATAGTAATAGTTATAAACATATCTACATACTTTATCAAGTATACAGTGTCTACGTATTAACTAGTTGATTGAAGGAGTATATGGAATGTGTATATTAGGATAGTCCTTATAAATCATACTCTCGATTTTTTTAGTCTAACCCCCTCAAACAGTTATACAAGAACAAAAAATATCACACAAATATGGGTCTCGATTGAAACGATTAAAAGCAGTGCACAGTGTTAAAGTTCATATATAATATCTTTACAGTCATGACTAAATTTGATGTGCTATTTTTTTCTTAAAGGTTCAGACACTCCCCGAAGGATTTGGGGAGTGTTATCGATGTGTTACAATGGTCCTTTGCCGGATATAGACCCGGTACGTTCCGTAGTAAGCACCATTAAGGTACTAGCGCGACCATCTCCGGAATGATTAATATGACAACATAAACCTTTAAGCAAACATTTTCGCACTTGCGGTCACCGTTAAAAGAGTGTTACTGAAAAAAAACCTGTATTTGATAATAAGGACCACCCTAGTCTATACGTATATGTAAGTGTGTATGAATTTTCAGAATGTAACGAATTTCAGGAAATTCTGCTTACTTGCAACAATCTGCTAACGTTCGAATCTCTAAACTGTTGCATAAATCATTCCAATATTCTGTATTGCAAAATGGTCTATATTAACTACGTTGGGAGCAGTACAATTATACTTCACAATAACTTCACTTCGCAACTGATAGCGCGTTTAAATCAAACTGATTACTACTGCTCAGCTTACGCTGCTTTTATACTCTCTGTTGCCTTGTCCGCATATTTCTCCAAATGTCTAGACGTTTCTCCTTCTAGAATCTACTACTTGGTTACAAGCTATATGGATGTGTATTTGTAGTTTATGGCCTCTCGCATAGCCATATGCGTGTGCATATGTGAGTACTACTTCTGCTGATGATTACATGTGTTTATGAGTATCTCTCTGTTGCCTTGTATGTATCACCTCCAGTGACAAAAGCTGTACATTTGTATTGAAAGTTTCTGTTTCATGAAAGGATGCCCATAAATGTACATACATATGTACAAAAATATATCCTACATTATGTACAATTTTTTGAATGTTCAAAAGCTTAGTTTGTTTCATCTAAGCGAATTGGCAGCATTGTCTTAAATATGTTATTTTTACGGCCAAAGCAAACCGGAACCCAAACTGCAATTGACTATGCAATCGAACCTAAACAGATGCCGACCCCGAAACCCAACCAGACTTCAAACGGATTCGAAAAAACACCGGAACCAAGTTTTAAACCCGAATCATCAATCTTTTCATTATACTCAGCTGAGCAGAGCTCACAGAGTATATAACTTTGTTCGCATAACGGTAATCCCGTAACGGCATAAACTAGTCGAGATAGATATAGACTTCTATATATCAAAATTATCTGGGCGAAAAAAGAAATTCATGTAGCCATGTCCGTCCATCCGTCCGTAAACACGACAACTTGAGTAAATTTTGAGGTATCTTGATGAAATCTGGTATGTCGGTTTCTGGGAGCTCATCTCAGATCGCTACTTAAAGTGAACGCCCACTTTTTCGATATCGAAAATTTCGAAAAACCGAAAAAAGTGCGATAATTCATTACCAAAGACAGATAAAGCGATGAAACTTGGTAGCTGCATGATCTTTTGACGAAAAAGAGAAAATTAGTAAAATTTTGGACAATGGGCGTGGCACCGCCCACTTTTAAAACAAGGTAATTTAAAAGTTTTGCAAGCTGTAATTTGGCAGTCGTTGAAGATACCATGATGAAATTTGGCAGGCACGTTACTCCTATTACTATATGTGTGCTAAGTAAAAATTAACAAAATTGGATTACGAACACGCCCACTTAAAAAAAATTCTTTTAAAAGTAAAATTTTAACAAAAAAATAAAAAAAAAGAAAAATTTCAAAATGGGCGTGGCTACGCCATAAGTCGAACAAAAATTTACCTATCCTTGTGAAATTTGGTAGGAGCATAGATTCTATGACGGTAACGTTTTCTGTGAAAATGTGCGAAATCGGTGAAGCCACGCCCAGTTTTTATACACAGTCGACCGTCTGTCCTTCCGCTCGGCTCTTAACACGATAACTTGTGCAAAAATCGAATATCTTTACTAAACTTAGTTAACGTACTTATCTGAACTCACTTTACCCTAGATGAAGTTGCACCTCAAGGGAATTCATCATGGTGCGTACAGTAGGTCCAAAAAGCTGTAGCCGTGTTGCTAAACGTTCTAATTGGGTAGGACTACCAAGTTTGTTTTCAATCATAGCATAAACGCTGGAATCGTTGTGTAGAGTTAGAGGGAGAAGGTGGATAGTATAATTTTTCATAAATTAAAATTTCTTGTGCCAGGAACTTAATTGCCACACCTCGTACTACTCTCATGTACTCATGTTTTCACCTACATAGATGTATAAAAAATGGCCGAAATCCGACTATGACCACGCCCACTTTTTCGATATCGAAAATTACGAAAAACGAAAAAATGCCATAATTCTATACCAATATGAAAAAAAGGTATGAAACATGGTAATTGGATTGGTTTATTGAAGCAAAATATAACTCTAGAAAAAACTTTGTAAAATCGGTGTGACATCTACCATATTAAGTAGAAGAAAATGAAAAAGTTCTGCAGGGCGAAATCAAAAGAACTTGGAATCTTGGCAGGAATACTGTTCGTGGTATCACATACTATAAATAAACCAGCGGTACCCGATAGATGATGTTTTGGGTCACCCTGGTCCACATTTTGGTCGCTATCTCGAAAACGCCTTCACATATACAACTAAGGGCCACTCCCTTTTTAAAACCCTCATTAATATTTTCATTTGAAACCCATATCATACATACACATTCTAGAGTCACCCCTGGTCCACCTTTATGGCGATATCCCGAAATGGCGTCTACCTATAGAACTATGGCCCCACTCCCTTTTAAAATACTCTTTAATAGCTTCCATTTGAAACCCATGTCATACAAACACATTCCAGGGTTACCCTAAGTTCATTTTGCTAAATGCTGATTTTCCCTTTTTTGCCTCCAAAGCTCTCAGCTGAGTATGTAATGTCGGTTACACCCGAACTTAGCCTTCCTTACCTGTTTTTATCTGTTCCATATGCCAATGAAATCGGAATCGAAATTCGAAGTCAAAAACTAGTACGAAACTTGTACAAAATCAGAGCCGAAGCAGTACTGAAACTGGAACCGAAACCGAAATAAAAAGTCGACACAAATTTAAACCAAATCTCTTACCAAAACCCTGGCCGAAATCAAACGGAAATATGATTAAATTGAAGGCGGCATGGAAGCCGGCAATTTGTTCCGAAATGAAATCCGGAACTTTGACCGGAACCGAAATCAGATCCAAAAAAAGTCAGATAATCGGAGCTAACAGAAGAACTAAGATCGTAAACAAAACCCTAACCTTGTCTTAAATGGAGCCGTCATTTTAACCAGAACCAAAATTTCTATAACCGAATACAAAGTCTCTGCAACCTGAACGAAGAATTTACCCCACTTAGTAGCATTCATGCCCGTGTTCGTATATAGAGTCTTGACATATTTAGCACATCATCCTAATAACCATACATGGGATCTACTCACTTACCTTTAGTATTGTGCGCTTCGCTTTGGCGTTGTATACGTTTATCATTAAGGTACTTTTTGCGCACCTTATCAAATTAACGTCATTGTAACATGCAGTTGAAGCGATTGTTTATATGGATCGTGCCGTACTCAGCTTGATCATGGAACTCACTTCAGGTCAGAATGACCGCTTGGACCAGCGTTTTATCTGGCTTGATTTCTCTCTCTCACCCCATTCGTATCCTTTTTTTTAACTTACTCATCTTGATCGTCTGATTAACTGACTAACAGCCCGACAACATTTTAATATGGGGAGGAAGAGTCATTCGACATACCAACACTTTCTTCCTATGGCGAGGCCGAAGTTATTTCCTGAGGCGGGCACGTATCGGTGGGACTTCGTTCAAATACAGGAGAATATATCCCTGGCTACAGATCTGTCAAAATGAAACGAAACGCATAAAACTGTGAGCTAGGGGGGTATGTTGCAGAGAAATGGTTGGAAATGAATAAATTAATATGCCATTTTTTTCAAACGATGACTGTATCACTCTGACCGTGCACCACTGTAACTAACTAAATGTGTATTCAACATTTCTGTGACCGACTTAATAAGCACTCAACATCTGACAGCAAGTGGAAGAAAAAAAATGACTTTTCTTATTACCAGTGTATCAGAGTCAACGTTGGCAGCAGCAGAAGCAGGCAGAAGACGCTGCTACGTCAGTAAAACGTCAGCGTCGTGTAGGCATAAACAATCAAGTAAGAAGCTAGTTCGGGGAAGCACTACATCTCAGCTGAGAGCTTTGGAGACAAAAAAAGGAAAATGACCATTTAGCAAAATGAACTAGGGTAACCCCTGAATGTGTTCGTATGACATGGGTTTAAATGGAAGCTATTAAAGAGTGTTTTAAAAGGGAGTGGGCCATAGTTCTATAGGTGGACGCATTTCGGGATATAGCCATAAAGGTGGACCAGGGTGACTCCAGAATGTGTGTTGTACGATATGTGGTATCAAATGAAAGGTGCATTAATGAGTATTTTAAAAGGGAGTGTCGCCTTAGTTCAATAGACGGACGCTATTTCGAGATATCGCCATAAAGGTGGACCAGGGGTGACTAGAATGCGTTTGTACGATATGGGGTATCAAATTAAAGATATTAATGAGGGTTTAAAAGGGAGTGGCCCTTAGTTGTATACGTGAAGGCGTTTTCGAGATATCGACCAAAATGTGGACCAGGGTGACCCAGAACATCATATATCGGGTACCGCTAGTTTGTTTATATATGTAATACCACGAACAATATTCCTGCCAAGATTCCAAGGGCTTTTGATTTCGCCCTGCAGAACTTTTTCATTTTCTTCTACTTAATATGGTAGATGTCACACCGATTTTACAAAGTTTTTTCTAGAGTTATATTTTGCTTCAATAACCAATCCAATTACATGTTTCATCCCTTTTTCATATTTGGTATAGAATTATGGCATTTTTTCATTTTTCGTAATTTTCGATACCGAAAAAGTGGTCTTGGTCATAGTCGGATTTCAGATATAGCATAATGTCGAACTAAGTTTAGTAAAGATATATCGATTTTTGCTCAAGTTATCGTGTTAACGGCCATGCGGAAGGACAGACGGACGACTGTGTATAAAAAACTGAGCGTGGCTTCACCGATTTCGCCCATTTTCTCAGAAAACAAGTAACGTCATAGAGCTATGCCCCTACCAAATTTCGAAAGGATTGGTAAATTTTGTTCGACTTATGGCATTAAAAGTATTCTAGACGAATTAAATGATAAAGGGCGGAACCACTTCCATTTGAAAATTTCTTTTATTTTGTATTTCTTGCACCATATCATTACTGGAGTTGAATGTTGACATAATTTACTTATATACTGTAAAGATATAAATTTTTTTGTTAAAATTTGACTTAAAAAATTTTTTTTAAAGTGGGCGTGTTCGTCATCCGATTTTGCTAAGTTTTGTTTAGCACACATATACTAAAAGGGGTAATGTGCCTGCCAAATTTCATCATAGTATGTTCAAACGACTGCCAAATTACAGCTTGTAAAACTTTTTCAATTACCTTCTTTTAAAAGTGGGCGGTGCCATGCCCAGTGTCCAAAATTTTACTAGTTTTCTATTTTGCGTTCAAAAGGTCAACGCACCTACAAGTTCATCGCTTTATCCGTCTTTGGTAATGAATTATCGCACTTCTACGTTTTTCGAAATTTTCGATATCGAAAAAGTGGGCGTGGCTGTAGTCCGATTTCGTTCTTTTTAAATAGCGATCTGAGATGAGCGCCCAGGAATCTACATACCAAATTTCATCAAGATACCTGAAAATTTACTCAAGCTATCGTGTTTACGGACGGACATGGCTAAATAATTTCTTTTTTCGCCCAGATAATTTTGATATATAGAAGTCTATATCAATCTCGATTAGTTTATGCCGTTACGGATTATGCGACAAAGTTATATACTTGGAGCTCTGCTCAGCTGAGTATAAAAACATGTTTATAAAGAATAACGTAAATACGCTACATACATACATACTTATATAACCAGAGTAAATGATTATTATGCTGTCACTGCTGCAAATGATGACGATTATGACGACATAATACTTGAAAATGTCAACATCAGTGTTGAGAACATAATTGGGGTCGTTGCGAATGAGTCAAGTGGTGGAAGCGAGTAGTTATGTAATGCATATGTACATATGTTTTATGTATGTAGTATGTATGCCTATAAAGTTGTATTGTATGAAGGTTGTAGGGATATAGAGAAATGGCAATGAGATATAGTGCAAATAGGCTTGAAAACTAGGTGACTTGCACGCGATTATACGAGAAATCCGTACATGTATATACACGTATATAAAAGAGTATATAATGTTTATGGACACATGTAGTATTAGTCAATATGAGTTTACTTAGGCGTGAATGAAAAATAGTAAAAATAATAAGACTTGCTTACCTAATTTAAACTCTAGAAAGCTATGAGGTGAGTGTCAAAGCATAAAGTAAATTATATACTTACATACATACTGAGACCATTTGACTTTGTACTGACCACCACTATTACCGACATTAAAAAAAGCTTTTAAAGATTCCAAAATCGAATTCGAGCTGAAGGCTTATAACAATAATTTTTATAATAATTACTGTTTTTTTTAATTTTCTATAATTGGAAAAATATTTTTTAATTTGGAATAGAAGATGGAAGTTTTTTCAGATCTGCGCAGACAGATTTCTTTTCGAATGGTGCTTAGCCTTCGGAGGTTATCGCGTCTTACATTTATTTTTAATTCATTTGATTGATAAATGATTCCATGTTCTATTCCAAAGAAAAAATAATTTTTCAGCTATAGAAAAACTTGCACTATAACTATCATAAAAACTATTGTTTTAGACTTAACCTCGAATTCGAAACTGAAATCAATAGGCCAACAAAACAAAAACAAAAACATTTTGCCTCAGAAATACTTCTTAAGCTACTGATCGTTCAATCCTTTCCTCTACTTACTTAGCAATCGAGCTCAAAATTGTATACCTTATATTTAATTAGCCAATCACTCGTAATAACCTACGCCAATCAGCTTCACAATTCATCATTAAACCCCAGTGAGCAATGAGCCAATCAATCTTTAATGTAATTTCCCTCTCAATTGAAATGTCACTCATACGCCGTGGTGAGCATGGCGAGCATAACGAGCGATTGTCAACGAGGCTATTAGCGAATGAATAACTGTAATTAATTATACCCAGCTGTACTTGTACACAGGGTATTATAACTTTGATTGGATAACGGTTGGTTGTGCAGGTATAAAGCAATCGAGATAGATATAGACTTCCATATATCCAAATCATCAATATCGAAAAAAATTTAATTGAGCCATTTCCGTCGCCGTCGCCCGTTAACACGATAACTTGAGTAAATTTTGAGATATTTTCACGAAATTTGGTACACGAGCTTATATGGACCCAGAATAGATTGGTATGAAAATAAGCGAAATCGGATGATAACCACGCCCATTTTTATATATATAACATTTTGGAAAACACGAAAAATCCGATTATTTAATAAATAATACACCTAGAATGTTGAAATTTGACGTGTGGACTGACATTGAGACTCTGAAAAAAATTTGAAGAAATTGTTTAAATGGGCGTAGCGCCGCCCACTTGTGATAAAAACTATTTTACAAATATTATTAATCATAAATCAAAATCGTTAAACCTATCGTAATAAAAATTTGAAGAAAAATTAACAGAAATAGGTTAAGGACCACGCCCAATTTTATATATAAAGATTTCTAAAAAGGTCGTGGACGAATAAAATAAGTTATATCTTTGCAAAAAAGAGCTTTATATCAATGGTATTTCATTTCCCAAGAGGATTTATAACAATAAATGGGAAAAACTTCAAATTTTAAAAAATGGGCGTGGCACCGCCCCTTTTATGACTAAGCAATTTTCTATGTTTTGGGAGCCATAACTCGAAGAAAAATTAGTTCAGAATAGAACCATATGTATATGTATTATTATATTGCGCAGCCTTGCAACACTATTAAGCACACAAAACAAACAACAACAGCATTCCAAGTGTACAGCTGGGTATATAATGTTCGGTTTCACCCAAACTTAGACCTCCTTATTTGTTTTTTAATGCCTTTATGTTGCTTACATTATTCCTTTTAATTCTATTAACGTTAATTGTACAACGATTTATAATGAGAGCAAAGGAAGCTGCGTCCCTAATGAAAATCCACCAAAAATGTTCTAATACATTTTAAATGTATAGCGAACTCTCATATACAATTTTGTTCTGGTTTTCTGAAAATTTGTACACAATGTAATAATGTTTTGTGAGAGATTTAAGTTTTGGGAGATCAAGACTAAGATTGAACTAAGAGACATCGCATAGTTTCAATATCAGGAAACTATACGTGCTTCACAAAATGGTTCACTGAGACACCACAGTATCTATCAGTGCCCAAAAGCTCTCAATTATTAAAGAAATAACAGCGTTAAAACGACCCAAGTCCAATTAATAGCAATGTCATTCGTTCTTAATACAGAAGATATTGCTGAGCACGAGTAGCTTGAGTGTCCGATTAACTTCTGTTTATATGAGAAAATGCTACCACCTTCATCACCTCACATTCAAATACCATCTGCCAACAGGCTCATCACTTTACTTTACACATTTTTGGCACTTCTCAACAGTGTTAAGGCATCCGACAAACTTGTTCTCCAAGTAAAAATATCAGATCTTCAACCTAAATTGCTTAGTCACTACCAACGTGCGAGTTTTTCAATGACCATTAGGCTACAGCAGAAAGAAACGGAGCCCTTTATAGATCTTTTCTCTTTATATAGTTCCCATTATAACCTTTCTAAAAATGTGCTAGCGCTAATCCTCCAATATCTAATGGTGTGAGTAACGAAACAAACGTAACATGTTCAGTTTTTGATGAGTTAGCATTATAACGGTAAGTCAGTATAAATAGGCTTGGTCATTATAAAGTTATGATCTGAAAAATATCAAAAGTTCTGGAGGAAACTGAAAAACTTGAAGAGTAGATTACTTTGAATATTTTGTGGCCAAAAAATAAAGCTCCATTTAAATAGCTTAGCATGATTACTGCTCTGCCACCTGCCAAAACATCACTTCTCAGGCTGGCTTTGGACTAAAGCGGGCTGGGGCTTAGAATAAACCTGCGGCAGGTATGCTTGTCGAAAGAGGCAACTTATATATCCAAATTATTCAAAACGGGTTGTATGGGCGCACACTTTTCGAAGGGTTTGCCAGCGCGAATTATAGCTTCTCCAACCCAATTGTCAATTTTCTCACTTACCCGTGGCGAATACTATTCTTCGGCAGACGAAGCTCTGGCGAACCCAGTTCCTCATGGAACTAGGAGGTGGCGGGCGGGAAGGCCTAAAAGATTCAATGTAGTGATATTAAATCGTTCCCGATATGGTCAGACTTGTACCGTAATAGTACTTGTTACCGGAACGTACCGGGTCTATATTCGGATAAGGACCATCAACATCGATAACAAACCCCAAAAGCTTCAACAACCACAGCTTTGGTTTCGATTGAGGTCCCCTACCGTTTAAGTTTCTTCTACCGGTTGCGATTAGGGTTCAAGGCTTCGCTTGACGTTTCGGTTTGGTCTTGATTTCAGTTTTTGTTTAATTTCGATTTCGGCTCTGTATTGGGTCATGGTTGCAATACTATGGTTTCATTCAATTTCGATTTTGGCTCCGTTTTTGGCTGAGGTTGCGGTACCGGTTTTAGTTATAACTTCAGTATCAATTTCTATTTCAGTTTCAGCTCCAGTTCCGGCCTTGGTTTGTGTTCCATTTTTGGTTCATGGTCCGTTTCGGGTTTGCTTCCTTTTCCGAATCTGATTCCGATTTCGATCTCGTCTTCACTTGCGGTTCGGGCTCTTATTCTGATTCCGGGTTTGCTTCCAGTTCCGGCTCCTGTATCGCTTCCGGTTTTGATTTGGGTTTCCGATTCCGGTTTCGTTTCCAGTTCCGTTTGCTGGCTCCTTTCCGGTTATGATTTCGGTTCCGATTCCGGTCACGCTTCCGCTTCCTGTCTCGCTTCCGGTTCTGATTTCGGTGCCGATTCCGATTTCGCCTCCAGTTCCGTTTGCTGGCTCGCTTCTATTCTGATTTCGGTTTCGATTCCGCTTTCGGTTCTAGAACCTGAAAATGCCACTCCTACTCTTCATAATGGAATTTGAGTTTTTAGAAAATCTTTTTTTGGATCTGAGAAATCTTATATTGAGTTTACTGGGTTTTGCGCAGGTGTCGAGGTATTGCAAAATTTCGATCATTAACGAATTTGCCAAATTCACTGAACTCAAAAAAGCAAAAAATATTTTCTAAAAACTTGAAATGGACTTTGAAGAACAGAAGTGGTACGTTCAGGCCAAATAACGATCTTAAAAAATTCTGTACGTGACATAACCTCAAATGTACCTTAAATACGTGTTTTTTTGCACTTTAAGGTTCAAATATCTCTAAAACTTGGTGTGTTCGGACTATTTTGACGTCAGATTCAGGGTCACTACGTTGAAACCTTCGAAAGTTTAGCCATGCTTCTGGTTACAAAATTTATATAAATTTTTTGTCGGTAGATGATATCGCAGTAAAAGGCTTTTTTCGCAAATTTAGATACGAATATCTCGAAAAACTTACCTATTTTGAAAAATCTGACTTCAGATTTAGGTTATGTTCTGTAAAAACCTTTAAAAACCATTAGCAAAGTTCTTGCCACAGATTTTTATTTGTTTTGTTCCTCGGTATAATGCTAAAAGACAAATATTTCTGGAACAAGCTTTACATCATTTCATTGGATATTGGAATGCTATTTTAAACAATACCGGGAGTTAGGCAAAAAATACCGAGATTTTTGGGATTTAAAAAAGACCGGGTATGTCTAAATCCAAAAAATTTATTGCCTCAGATTGATATTTTGTCTTTGTAACAAATTCTCAAATGAGCTCAGATTCATAGCCTTGACCGAAACACATTTGAATAGAAAATTTACAACACAAATCTCGTTTCCACAACAAATTAAATTCTCATATGCCGGGTTTCATTTCATTTGCCCGGCATGCACTTGAAGTATTGACAGGTGGGTTGCAAATGAGGCAAGAGCCATCACACTCGAATAAAATCTGCATATTTTAAAATGACAATACAGAACAAATGAAATGATGTACTTATATAAAGTAAGTGTGTTACACCCACACATACATATATATTGAAATGTTGTTATGAGTATTTAAAAATATTGTATAAAAAGGGCAGATATGCAAACGATTACACTGATTGCTGCAAGATGAAAGCACTGAAAAGAAATGTAACATACATTCAAAAGTTTTTAACTCCACAAAAAAGCAAGAAAAAAATCAGAAACTCATATAACTGAAGGCGTTCTTAGTATGTGAGTGAGTGTTTGGGTGAATGTGTTGTGGGCGTTTCGCGTGTAAAAGCATATGAAAATTGGAATAGCCATAAAGACTTTTGGTAAAATGCATTTACATTTACATTTACATTTGCATCTAAGTAAAATCTGATGTGGGTTGTTGATGCCTGAATAAAAATGAATGAGAATGCAAACAAAATGTGTAAAAAGGTGCATGTAAATACATACAAATATATATACATGCATGCTCCTCTGTCCAAACAAAGATTTAGATGTTTTTGTGTTGTAGTAAAATCTTAATCAGAAACTGTTGCCACTAAAATTTGCGGCCAAAACAAGCAGCCCAAACTAACCAAAATACAAAACACGTGCATAAGTGCTAGTGGATGTATGTATGTGTGTATGCATGCAACATTTAGCAACAAGTGTTCTTGTTCTATTTCTCTTCAGGTCAGGTGCCCTCATTTTATATTCATTGCTGCATGTAATACTGATGAGCATAGTAATGTTGGTTTTTGTTGTTGCTAATGTTATTGCAGTTTTTCAATTGCACAACGGCAATGCATAGAAAAGAAAGTGAATAAAAGAGTGTTGGTAAAAGAAGTACATATATAATAGAATAATATAATAAAAAGTGCAAAGTTTAGTAAGAGCTGAAATAATGTTAATGAGGTTGATGAAGTGGTGTTGGTACTATGAAGGAAGCTTACATATACATACACACATAGCAGTTGCATATATACCAATAAAACGTATAAATATTTAGATTCGATTCCTTCAGACTCCTCCATTTTAACATACTTGAAACGGTTAGGTTTAATTTATACTTTGTAGACTTGTGACGGACCGATGACAATTTAAAAACTTGATGAGATCAAAAGCTTAGCTAGGAGGAGGCGTTTGGGGGGTGGTGCTGTAAGATGTGTGAAGGTCCGTTGTGATACCACATAAAATAAACGGTGATGTAAGCTACTTAGAGAGCCTTTGCATATCAACGATGTAGCTTGGAATGATATCGCACTCAACTTTGTATAAATCCTCCGGAGGTCCAAGTGAGTCGAAATTGAAATACTTTCGCTTAGTTGTAGCAAAAAACTAGGCAGTGAAGCAAAAAGTAACTTGATGATTCCACCTCATCATGCTCAATAAAGGTACAGTTGGATCGGAGGAACACCGCATGGATTTCTATTGTGCAGAGTCTTGTCAAAACCACCAAAGAGCTTTGATGGATGAGCTTTAGTAAATCCAATCTTTTCGGCAGGTCTCTAGCCATTCACTTGCAGGCAGAAGGATCTTGCTATCCAGAAAGAGGTGGTGTCCACCCAGCCCTTGCTGAGCTGATTCGAGACCCATTTATTCAGGAACAGACCACAGCTGCCCAGCAGGGTCACGATATTCCTACATCTATCTTCATACGGTTAAATTGTACCGATGCGGCCTAAGCGAACCACTGACAGTTGCCCGGGATATCACTTAACCCTGGACTCGGATAATCTAAATCATAAAATATGTCAATGCAATCGCAAGCGAGGTCAAGCATACCCAGACCACCCTGATCGAATTTTAGTTCAAATTCCTCTGACTGAAGAGTCTTAATCGCATTTTAAGGCACTTTTTAGGCGGACGAAAGTTGGCGAATGACAAAAGGGTAGCAAGAAGAAGCCAAATGCAGAAAACTTTTGGGGCCTAAAACAATGACTGGTCTTATATACATATGTACATAGCTAATACAACTCAAGTATTTATCTCGCCTACCAACGTACTTAGACTCATTGCATCGTTGTATCGGCCATATGATTTCGTGCGATCAGGAACACTATTAACGATTCTTTAAAGCACAGAATGATCCCTTTAACTTAATTACTTAAATTTTATTGTGCCTCGTTTGATGGTATCGTTTACAATTCCCGATGTTATGTCAGAAAAATTGTGCTGATGTTAAATGACAGATTTTTTTTTATGTCATGTCTCTTCATTTACATAAAATTTAAATTGTGTCAAAAATAAAAACAATTAAGTCTTAATTAAATACCCACATTGAGCATAAAAGTAAATACACAAATGTAACGATGCATATAATTTGCATTTAACTACATGAGCTACAAATTGAATGTGTGCACAACATGACTAGTAAGGAACTAGTACTATATTTCAGAGCACTGGTGCGAATGAAGGCCACTGGTGCCATACGTAGTGCCAGCAGGTAATATGCAGTTTGTAATTTGTAATGATAAATTTGTTAATTGCGTTTTGTCAATTGTCATTTATAATTTGAAATTCGTAATTTGTAATTTATAATTTGTAATTTGTGAGTTGTAATTTGTATCTTGTAATTTGTAATTTACAATTATCTTTAATTTTAAATTCGTAGTTTGTAATTTGAAATTTCTAGTTTGTAATTTTTAGTTTGTAACTTTTATTTTCATAATTTATAATTCGTAAATTGTAATCTGTATTTTGCAATTTGTAGTTTGTAGTTTGTAACTTGTAATTTTTATTTTATAATTTGTAATTTTTAGTTTGAAATTTGTTATGCTTAATTCATAATTTATTCTAATTTTTACTTTTAAATTTGTAGTTTGTAATTTGTAATTTCGAGTTTGTAATTTTTAATTTGTAATTTGTAGTTTCGAGTTTGTAATTTTTAATTAGTAATTTATAATTTGTCATATGTAATTTGTTATTTGTAATTTTAAATTATAGTTTGTAATTTGTTATACGTAATTTGTTATTTATTATTATTTTAATTTTAAATTTTAGTTTGTAATTTTTAATTTGTAAATTTTATTTTATAATTTGTAATTTATAATTTGTAATTTGTCACTTGTAATTTGTTATTTATAATTTGTAATTTACAATTATCTTTACTTTTAAATTTGTAGTTTGTAATTTGTAATTTCGAGTTTGTATTTTTTAATTTGTAATTAGTAATTTATAATTTGTCATATGTAATTTGTTATTTGTAATGTTAAATTTATAGTTTGTAATTTGTTATGCGTATTATTATTTTTATTATTATTTTTAATTTTAAATTTTAGTTTTAATTTGTAAGTTTTAATTTTATAATTTGTAATTTGTCACTTGTAATTTGTGATTTCTAATTTGTAATTTACAATTATCTTTACTTTTAAATTTGTAGTTTGTAATTTGTAATTTCGAGTTTGTAATTTTTAATTTGTAATTTGTAGTTTCGGGTTTTTAATTTTTAATTTGTAATTTGTAATTAGTAATTTATAATTTGTCATATGTAATTTGTATATTTGTAATTTGTTATGCGTAATTTGTTATTTATTATTATTTTTAATTTAAAATTTTAGTTTGTAATTTTTAATTTTTAATTTGTAAATTTTATTTTATAATTTGTAATTTATAATTTGTAATTTGTCACTTGTAATTTGTGATTTCTAATTTGAATTTAAAATTATCTTTACTTTTAAATTTGTAGTTTGTAATTTCGAGTTTGTAATTTTTAATTTGTAATTTGTAGTTTCGAGTTTGTAATTTTTAATTTGTAATTAGTAATTTATAATTTCTCATATGTAATTTGTAATTTGTTATTTGCAATTTTAAATTTATGGTTTGTAATTTGTTATGCGTAATTTGCTATTTATTATTATTTTTAATTTTAAATTTTAGTTTGTAATCTTTAATTTTTAATTTGTAAATTTTATTTTATAATTTGTAATTTATATTTGTAATTTGTCACTTGTAATTTGTTATTTATAATTTGTAATTTAATGTGCGTAATTTGTAATTTATTATTATTTTGAATTTTAAATTTGTAGTGTTTAACTTGTAATTTCGAGTTTGTAATTTTTATTTTATAATTTGCAATTTCTAATTTGTAATTTGTCACTTGTATTGTTATTTATTATTTGTAATTTAATATGCGTAATTTGTAATGTATTATTATTTTGAATTTTAAATTTGTAGTGTTTAACTTGTAATTTCGAGTTTGTAATTTTTATTTTATAATTTGTAATTTATAATTTGTAATTTGTCACTTGTAATTTGTTATTTATAATTTGTAATTTAATATGCGTAATTTGTAATTTATTATTATTTTGAATTTTAAATTTGTAGTGTTTAACTTGTAATTTCGAGTTTGTAATTTTTATTTTATAATTTGCAATTTCTAATTTGTAATTTGTAAATTTTATTTTATAATTTGTAATTTGTAATTTATTATTTATAAATTGTAATTTGTATCTTGTTATTTAATAGATTGTAGTTTGTAGTTTGTAATTTGGAGTTTATTAAAGGGCCAACGGAGGTGTAAGGAATTCTATTTTTGAAATTATTTTCGGAGAGAGCTGCCACTTAATTTTAAATCGACAAAAATAAAATTGTCGAAAGTAACAGAAGTTTGACAAGTTTTGAATTCAAAACTTAATTGAAAAGATTGAAATACATACATATTTTAGGTTCATAATCTTGAAACTGCTTATATTCATCATTCTGCCGGGCATACGAACATACATATTTTAATAAATATATTTATCCGAATGTAGCATTTAATTACTGTTACAATTATGCGTGGGAATTAAATCAGTTATGCGACAGTTGGTGCCCTAGCAAGCAAATTGCAAAATCAATTTCCATAAGAAGCAGAAGTTCATGTCAAATGAAGGCAGTAAAACACTTAGAGGACACTTGTTTGCATGTCACGGCGGACCAAATTACTTACAATACATTTTGAGGCCTACTGAAATAAGTATACACTCACACACACACACACACATACGCAAAAAAAGAATTAATTTATCCCATTTCTGTCGACATTCATGTGGTAACTCACACACTGGACAACAAATGTATATGTATGGGTACAAATAGGAAGCTGCAAAATAAGCAAAACCGATTGACCTCGAATGTGAGAGGGATAGAGACAACAGATGGTAAAAAGATAGCAAAAGTTTATAAGAAGAAGATGCAACAAAATATCGAAGTGGTACAAAATTGAAAATTGCGTACTGACATTTCACAGCGTGTAAGAACATTTTGTATACCCAAAAGTAACCACATCAGCAGCAAAAGTAAAAGTACCAAAATATGCTGTGAACTCTGTGAAAGCTTCATCACTCCAAACTCATACACAACCCAAACATTTTTTATCTATTGTCAACGGTGTGATTCCATATGATGAGATATCGTATGAGTTTTAGGATATGATATGATCTGACTATTGACCACAGTTTACATATAGTAAGGGTCGTTTTCTCACAAAAAGTTGATACGTCCGACAAAAATATTTCTTGTAAACAATATTTAAGGGAAGAGAAAGTTCACTTGACAAAACAACCTTATGCGATTTTCAGTGAAATTTTACCCAAACTGATAGAATATTGTATGATGTGATCTCAACTCACGAAGTTTTGAAATTCAGTGTAATTTGACACAATTTGTACATATGATGTGATATCATATTGCTTTATTATGATATGATGGGTGCATAACTTATTCGTTATAAAGTTTGCTAAATGTGGTTTCTGTATAGTTGTGCGTTTTAGTTTGATCTCATCTGTTGTCAAAGACGTAATAGGTTTTATCACAGTGGTGATGACTATCGTCTTATACTTTTATATCATATAAATTACTATGATGCAACTTAGATTTTGTTTATGATATTGATATTGATTTTATCTGCTGAGAATTGATCACGCGAGGCATTAATGATTTGATGTAAAACCATACGATGTGACTTAGTTTTGTGCGATATAATTTAAAAGAGGCGATATTTTGGGATATGGTATCTTTCGATCAGACTTGGCTTAATCTGAATATAAAATATTAATGAGTTTCGTCTGTTTTATTTAGAAATTTTAGAAATTTTTCAATAACATGGTTTGATGTATAGATGTGGTTTGATATGATCTAACCGAACCAAATATGACTTATAGACATAATTTCACTCAAAATGATTTAACGCGATTTGATTGCGAGTTCTCGATTTAATCATACGCATGTGTATGATATATCCCCTGGAAGAGATATGATATGACATTGACAAGATATGATCTTCTTTGGCATAATATTAGCTGTGTTTTTTTTTACATCTATACACGTTTACGCTTAAACTTTATACGGACTGCTAAGCGTCAAACTTTAAATACACCTCTGAAATCGCCGCGCATAAAATTAGTACTACTAAATTTCAATACGCATTATACTCAGATGCAACTGAAATATGTGTATATGTTTCACCTCAACACTAATCCTATGTATCACCTCAAAAATGGTGTGTATCCACTATTCATCGCAACCGAGTCAGCTATATGTTATACATTATGGCCACCAGAGTTTTGTGTCTCCGATTTCAGGAACACTCTGTTCTCTAGCTAGTTATTTAATCACTGCCGCTAGATGGGTCTCCTAAGCATTATCTAGGCGAGGATAAGCGTTTTTTACGCGCAAACGTAAACGTATACGCGTGTAAAAAAAACACGGATATTATGTGTTAATGTGATTCATTTTGTGATGAATATGTTTTTTCTTGAATTCTTAATTCTTTATTGAACGGCCAGTTCAACCGCACTTCAGTCCAATTAAAACATTACCAATGGTACGACGTGATGTATTGTAATAAAGTATGCTTGTGATCTTATATGAGGTAATGTTTCTGGTCACATTTCCACTTTTAAGGCAGGTTGACTGTGATTAAAAGAAGGGTGAGATTGGATGCTACAAGTTTGAATACATTATTTCCCGTTCGAGGTCGTCATCACAAACAAACTTACTCGATTTGAAGTTTTCATGGAATCTTTATATATAAATTAAGGATGCACATACTATCACTTTATTATACTAATGTTCAAAACTGAAGTAGTTAATTTATTGATACATGATATCATCAGTTCAAATTAATTTCTCTGGAGACATAAAATATTTGATAAATTTTGATAAAAACTTGGCAAGAGCATATTTATTTAATGTGATGTCATTATTATGCTAAAATTGTAAGCAAAACGAGAAGTGTGATAAAATAGCACCAAAGGTGTTTTTGCTTAAAATGACTGCTGTCATGTGATTTATTTAAAGAAGATATTTTCTGTGTGATATGATTTTGTGTAGACTGATATGGTATTATTGGATATTCGCTGTGATGCAAGCTAGATTTTGTGATATTATATCATTCAGTGCAACGATCTGATCTTGCTGGAATAGATCTGATTTCTATGTGGATTTCCTTTTAGTTGGTTTGTTGTTTGTTTGTTTGTTTTATTAAAAGATATTTCAACTTAACATTACATATGTTAGAGATATATTTAAATTTTAGGTGTATTTTCCGATAATTACAGCATTTTGATGCATTTGATATAATAAATTCCGAACAGCTAATATTTTGGCATTTGATATGAGTTGATATGAGACGCAGTAAAAATAAATCATTGAAAGTAATACATTGAAATTTATTACGTGGAATGTCAATAGAATGAGCCGACATTATGTGATATTTCATGACAAAAGTGCCTTGGCCAAGAATTGCCAAATATTTTTTTGATGTTTTTGAAGTTTTTGACAAAAAAATGTTTATTATGAGAAAAAAAAATACTCAATAGAAAAATATATTTAACTTAAAAAAAGAGTGCAATTCAGATAAAAAATAATAAAAATATCATCAAATTTGGTAAAGCAATACCTAAACGGCAACTGTAGCAAAGAAAAATTGATCATTCGAACTTACCATACTGTATTTACTGTGCCTCCTTGTATTTGAGTGCTCAAATGTGCCGACATGTTTACGTGTTTTTACCTTAAAGGCTTACACAAGAATGCCGCACTTTAACCATTGCAATGTCATTATGGTCGTTACTCTACACTAGTCACATCATGTTCATGCACTTCGGTCAAGCGTATGTTGGTCACACGAATTACCTCTTATATTTACACACTTTGCTCGATATATCGAATGACTGGAATGAATTCTGTGGAAGTGGCCTTGGTCGTACATCAAATTGGGTTGTTGATGCGCATCAGGCTGTTGGCTGGTGTGCTTGTATGTATGTACATGCTGATGGGATGATATTGTTTGGTTAAAGCAATACCTCTCTTGCTTTAATGATTTTTAATACAGCTACCAAGTAGATTTTAGATTAGAGGACTCAAGTGAGCTTAAATTTTAACTCTAAAGTATGTAAGAAGAATACTAGAATATTCTGTAGCTGGATGTACGGGGAAGAGAACACTTCAGATTTTTAAAGTTGAAACAACCATTTTGTGGGAACTCATTTTCGGTGGCTCATCAGAAGTAGTGAGCTGCTTGAACTGCATGCAAACGAATAACATTGGCCATGTCCTGATGAATTTCGGGCAGAAGCTTTAGCCACTTGCATGGACTTCTACGCATGGCTTCACTCTCCCCCTTGTCGAATTGTCCTCCCTCAAAATGTAACTCAATTGGCCGAATACATAAAGAAGTTACTCCCTGTGTTATGTTTCAAATACTCTAAGATTTTTACAAAATTTCTATTACAAGTGTCAAAAACGTTATAAATGTTTTGCCTATAATTTTTTTAAAACTTATTTTTGTGAAATTTAATTTAAAATTATATTTGTTTGCATTTTTAAATATGTTATCAACAGCATCAACTCAAACAGATTTTGTGACAGTTATTGCTGAGTGCAATGATGAAAAAGTCGTAGAAGAAGCAGTAGAGCCATCCACTTCTACAGCGCAGGCCAAGCCTAATAACAACAATGCAGTTGCACAGCCATCGAACACTTCAAACTCGATAGCTCCACAAAACTCCATTAGTAGCTTTTACGATAGCGCATTGTTGACGCCGCCAGATTTCTCCTCTGTTGAAGATGTAGCAGAGCTTTATAATGTCGACGAGCCACGTTATTGTTTTTGTAATCAAGTTTCGTATGGTACCATGATTGGTTGTGATAATAAAAAATGCCCATATGAATGGTTTCATTTTGCATGTGTGGGTATAACGCGAGCGCCTAAAGGCAAATGGTATTGTCCAGTTTGTAAAGCGTCCATGCGTAATAGTGGCACAACGAAAACGAAAATTATCAGATTAATGTAAATTAGTTGAAATTCAATAAATTTAAGTTTATGTTTACTAAAGGAATTAGGAATACTTTTTATTTGAAGCTTGCGGAAATATGGCAGACCAAATCAGGGGCCCTATTCAGTAACTGTACAAGAATGTACATTTCAAAACTCATAGTTACTGAATAGGGCCCCAGGATTTCTCCAGGAACATTTCTATTTATTTTTATTTTTGGTATAATTAAGGTATAACTATTGAAAATTTTAAGGTTTTACCACAAGTGATTTCTAATAAGGATCTTAACAACTGGTGATTTTTTTTTCGAACAAATTATATTTTTGGTAATTCTTTACTTTAGCCCACAACAGCTGAAGCATGTCAAAAGAATTCGGAAATCTACCAGGTGGTGGTTAAGCGAATTCAACCAATTTGCCGTGCAGAAGAATGTCAAGTCAAAAGATAATTTGTATTGATTTCGACTAATTGAAGGCGTTGTAAGGAAACTAGTCGTGAATAGTCAATCAGCTGTTGGGATAATTTCTTCTTCGGGATTATTTTCCATACAGCGCCTTGTACTTTAATATGCCAGTTAATCGAAATCAATTAAAATTTCATTTTGACTTGACATTCTTCTGCATGGCGAATTGGTTGAATTCGCTTTGCCACCACCTGGTATGGATTTGCCATGCCTAGTATTAAATTAAAAAAAAGTTATAAAAGAGTGATTAAAAAATTTATTTTTTCTCGAACTCGTGACATTCGTTACATTTTTGAATCACTATTGATTGGCGACTTTTCGTCATAAGTGATTTATCAGAATGAGTGTATTCATGGCTCAATTATATGGTTGGCTCATCTCATCAGCTGATTTTATTTATTTCATTGGATGGTCGATGGGATTGTCAAAAGGAGATGGCAAACTCAAAATGAAACCAACACATTGGCAACATTTTCTTACACATACAAAAACTGCTAAGATTTATGTTTGCATTCCATACCATTCGCACCAACACCAGTACACAGATTTTGACAATTTGAACACATATTTTGTTATTGTACAGATGAGCCAACCATATTGTTGAACCATTAGTGTATTTGTGACATATTTTGAACTTGTGACACGTGATGACGGAAGCCGTTGACTTCTTTATATCACTTGTGAACTTTTTTATAATCAGTGACCTTTTTTTAAATTTACTTTTTTATCACGGCATACTTTGTCGCTCCAGTCATTGTTTTCAGATTTTTATATATATATATACATTTTTTATAACAAGTAAATTCTCTAGGCCATAGATTTTTTATCACCGGTTCCTTTTTTTTTATATTCGCATTACATTTTACAATTTAATAGAATACAAGTTTTTTTTTGTATTACTCATGACGGAATAAACCAGCACAGATGAAGTCAGTAGTACCACAACGGCCCTCATAATTCGGTCATGCATTTTAAAGTAGTAGGGTGGGCAAATTTTTGGTACAATTTCGCTACTTTTTTACTACCTTAATAATCTACTCTGCAGAAAAAAGCCAAAATCGATATATCTTCACAATGGAAACGGGGATATAAAAGGGTAGATAAGAGAAAACAGAGGAAATTGGAAGAAAAGTAGAGAGAACAAGAGGAGAAGGGAAAGCCAGGGGAAAATTAACAACAAGGGTAATGGTTTGAGAAAAAGTAGCAAAAATAGTTTAACAGGAAGACTGAGAAAAACATTCGGATAAGATTGAGGGTAATAGTGATAGTTCGAAGTACGGAAGAATGAAATTGATGGGGAAGTGAATGGGCCGATTTAGGTAAACTAGAAAATGCAGAGAGGAGAGGAAATAAAATAGGAAGAAAAGGGTAAGCCACAGGAGAGGTAGGTGAATAGATAGAGAAAATCGGAATAATGGCTGTTTGGTTTGGTCATGCGAATATTGCATGTTCGTCTAAAAGTTTCCAGGGTCAGCCAGAGCTGTTTCAAACAAAGTTCTGACAAGCCACATATTTATTATTTGTCATCAATG